>WEIS01016375.1:0-16597 GCA_013389965.1 Todus mexicanus
AAAAATAATAAAATAAAATAAAAGGAGCAGGTCTGGGGCTACAACCCCATAGGACTCTGAATGGTCTTCCATCAGTTTCCAAAGAGGGCTGATAACTCCACAGTGCTGGGTGCAGCAGCTCCCTGGGGTGGCAAAAAGAGCTGTTCCCGTTGTAGGTTGTATTTTATCCAGATGAATATAGTTACAAGTAACTCTTGGAGAGAGTGGGAACAAGTGGAGAGTCCTTGTACCTATACTGCCTCTAACTCCGAAAGACCACGTCACCAGGCAAGCTGAAGAATGTGGTCCTGAGATGCACACAAGGCTGGCAATGAAGCATTTTAGGCAATCAGACGTAAACAATTTAGTGACAAGCTACAGAAAAACACTTCTAACCAGTTTGGAAATAAAAAATAACAACAACTTGAAAGACAAATTGAAAAATTCTGCCTGGAAAAGGAGCACACAGCATGAGTTTACAGGATTCAGCAGACTATAAAATAGGAAATGAGTCTTAGTCTTCTCCCCCTACAGCTACACAAAACCCTCCCACATAGATTACAGGCACGCTTGGCAATTGTCTTCCTCCTCCAGTCTCTCCTGTTATGGACAAGGCAGAGTTGGTAGAAACCTGAACACAGAGAGGATATTAGATAAAGCGTCTTGCAAAGGCAAGTGTGAAATATTAACAACGGGAGGCAATGAGTTGTGTTTTTATGCAAGATCACAAATTTGGTGCTTAGAGAGCCTGAGATGTTCTTGCACACTGGAATCTCAAAATGCTTGTTGAATGTTTCATTAAAAAAAGCTACTGAAGCCGACTGGAAAATTTCTATCAGTTCTGTTATTTGCTGGATCTTCTCTAGCTTCGCTGTTTTTGTTCTTTTTCCTTCCTGCAACACTAAGAAATTATGCATGAATAACAAGGTTCTTCCTTCCATTCATCTGGCCATTTTTAAAACAATTCATACTCGTAAAGTGGGCATTCTACAAGCCTGTGTTCTCACATGAAATTACTACAATTGTGCACATTGCATCCCAATTGCCGGATGCATTTGTACACACAATTACCCAATTTGCACACAGAACTGCAATGAGGGGGCAGGCAAAATGGGCATGCAGCTGTTCAGCTGAACGGGGCACTGTGCCTGAGCTGCGCCCGGCATGGCACGGGTTGGGTTTTAGTAGGTGAAACAGGTCACAAATATTCCCGGACACAAAAGAGCTCCTTTTATCCAGCACATGGAGCACCGACAGCAGCGTGGCTGGTTGCCCCTACTCTACCTCAAACTTGCCTTCAGAGGAAACTGGCTCCAATTCAGTTTCTACAATAGATTCAGCCCTTGTTTATCCTGCTGTCCTAGTTGCCCATTAATGCCAACTGTGATGGTACCTGTGTGATAAGGAAATCTATTCAACATGGACACCAGGCTCCAGGAATAACGATCTCTGCCACTTTGGAGCATAACTGACACCTGCTGTCACAATCTTGCATGAAAAAAACAACCATGCTCAGAATATCCAACAAGCAGTCAAGGAGAAACATAAGAAGACTGGAAACAAGAGAGGGATGCAGGGCTCCTTCCTTCTTTGCAAAGGCCTCCGTAGTACAGAAGCAGCAACAATTGAGGTGCTGGGAGAAGAGACACTCGAGAAGCTGTGTGAGCTGTGCACTTTTTATTCAGATGGCAGCTGAGGCTCTGCAAACTGAACATCATCTCCAGCAATTTCCTATCAACATCTCTGCTAATGTGTTTTTTCCCCAAGCTCAGATACCCCAGCTGATAATTAGGGGAACAGCAGCAACAAACTGCTCCTGGGCACTAGGAAACACCAAAAAAAAGAGATAGGGGACCACAATCCACACACACACAAACACCAAGAAGTTTGTAGACACCATCATGGAGTAAGCTCAAATTAAACATGGCAGGACAGAGGAATTTCCCACTTCAAGGCTACACGATGAACTAATGTCTCTCCTCCGAAACTGAGAGATAGGCAAGCCCATACTGAAGTGTGATGACACGTAAGAGGTGTATTTTCAGCTAATAATCAAGCAGTCCCTCATCTGGAGGTACTGAATGGCCTTAGAGTGCCACTTTATCCTTGTTGGGCTGTGAAACAGCCGCAATGCGCCTGGCCAGCATTAGCTGGAGATGTTACATTTATGATTTTATGGCTGATTTTTTCCTCCTGTTCTCTATCAATGGAATTCACTGTCTGAACGATCACATCTGTTTATGTTCCACAGACACCTGCATATCTTGAGATGACAGCAACTCCCTTCATGCTGTAATCAGTTATTTCTCAACAAAGGAATTGCCAATTTGGTAAATAAAGCTTATTATAAAAGAACACGGAAATGTATTACAGTTACCTAACAGAGAAAATTGTCCAGTGCCACTAAATAATCAGCCTTGGCATCATAGTTGTCGTCATTCTCCCCACCCCCCCACCCTCAATTTAGGGCAGCTAAAATAATGACATGCAAATTACTCATGCTAAGGTATCACTGGATAGGGGCAAGAGGAAAATGAGGAAGAGACACAATAGGTATTTTTCTCTTCAGACCAACAATAATTTAAAACCTAGGCAGGGATAGACCTTGGTGCTCCAAATTTCCACGTGCAGAGTCAGAAGGTTTGCGGCTCTGTGGAACCTAGCTATTCCAAGCAGACCCAAAAGCTGGCACGGCAGCAGCAGCAAAAGCTCACCCAGTACTGCCACAAAGATCTGAGGGTGCCAAGTGTCCTACTTTGGTTTGGAAAACTTGCCTTTCCTCCCTCAGGGACAGTAAGTTTGACCTGCACAGTGATAAAAGGCTGGAATTTTTGCAAGATCTGAGACTAACAGATGAGTCATGAGTAAGCAAACATCACTTCTGAGGAGGACGAGGGTTGTAGGATCGTCTCTCCACAAGAAGGAAAGGCATTTGGTTGCTTTAATGAAGATGTAAAGCGCTAAGTTGCTGCCTAAAGAAAAAAGAGACGAAGCAGAATATAATACAGAAAACAATTCTCAGCCCCTGTCATCCATTTTCATAAACACCACATTAAACTCTGACATGACCTCCAAAAATCCATGTTCACATTTTTCAGGAACTGTCAGATACACTCAGAGAGGACATGAGGAGCAAACACTGCCAGAGAAGCTCCAGCCAGAGAAGGGGAACCAAACTAGACCTGCTCCCTTGGTTTACTGACAGGTCTTTTGCAAATCTGCCACACCTACCTCTATAAGGATGAAATGCCAGGCACACAGAGCTCCCACCACCCCTTGGCTCCACAAGATGAGAGCTCAAAACAGAGCACCAGGCTGGAAGGGATGGTGGTTTATGGCAGACAAAGCAGGAACGACACACAAGAGCTGGTGCAAAGAAAGATAACTTGGACTCTGCATTCAGCAGACAAAGGTTTTTTCAGTATGATTCACCAACACCAGCTCCCTTCAGCCAGGGCTTTGTGCTCTTCCAAGTATTTTCAAATAAGCCAAAGTCATTCAGCCCAGGACCAAAACGAACAACTTTTGTGATTTATAAGCTGTGACTTGAAATATTTCTACTCCTCACACTTCTTTGGAGTTTTTGTTGGCATGGGTAGTAGACAGAAAACAGCAATTTACAAACTCATGGGACTGAAAGTATCTCACAGCACACAGTGATCATTAAACACTTTATTGTTTAGGAGGGAACCTTGGAAGGGAAGAAATGCGCCTGCTGGTGCAACCAATGGGAGCGTGCTAGGAACAGTTAATCCTAACAAGCTAGTTGGGTTACTTCAAATACATCAGACCCCTTTCTCCAGAGCAAATGGACAAAGATAACAGCTCTTGAAACTCAGATGTGGACCGGTGAAACCAAAGCTATCACAGAGTGAACCAGGCTCATGTTGGTTAGCCTCCAAGCTACAAGATGTGCTGGAAGCACCTGGGGTCAGTATGATTTTTTTACATTGTAATAGAACAAAAATGGAAACGATAGTGTCTCCCTCTCCCAGGACCTTCCTCCCACCTCCAGGAACATCCACTGCGACCGATACATGCAGGCAATTAGAAGAGGAATCATGTCGTCGTCTTGGACCGCGAGGGGCAGAAGGCACTGGTTTTGGTCAGTGTCTATCCAGAAGGATACTGGGGCTTCCAAGTGCATCTGTGGTCCCTGTCCTCTGCTCTTTGGTCGCTGATGTTTATCCAGAATTAACTAACAGCTCCTGGAGGAAAAAGGAAATAAAGGAGAAGACAGCAAGTTACTCATGCAGCTGTTGACAGGAAACTGTTTCCTTCAGAAATAAAGGAGTAATGCTGGCCAGGCTAAAATCCCACAGAAAAATCATCAGGTTTCGCCTGCTGTAAAACAGAAGACACTCAAAGGGAACACAGGGCTGTAGAAGCAAGACATCGGGTCATGATATCAAAGGTGAGACTGATCCTGTGAACAAGAATATACAATCAGTTGCAAATGATTAGGGTTTATAAACGCAATGGCCTACAGCAGGAGACAAAGGCCATGGTCTCAGGTAAGCCTCAGAGCAGCTGGGTGACAGGAGGAAGTGTAGCTCCATGCTAAGTCCCAGCCTCAGCAGGACACGGGAGCACTTTGATTAGCTACCATCAGACACGCATGCACTACTCACTGGAGCAGGATCAACGTAAGTGCAAGCGCTAGAAAGGGGAGGGGGAAAAAAGAGGGACTCGGAGACTGCCCTAACTCCTGACATCTTTGACAGCTTTTACCCTATTAAGACCCAAACCTTCCTAAAATTCAAAGCAAAATCATGTCTGCTTTGCCCCTACAGCAACCTCCTGTTTTCCAAGTGATAAATCTTCAGATCCTGCAGGTATCTGCATATGAGCTGTAGAATCCTGAGAGGTAAAAAAACCCAAGAGGCTTTCAACCTTTTCAGGATGGAAGTGTCAGACTTTGCTATGATCTCTTCCTATTTTTACCTTATCACTCCTCTAAAGTCAAAGAAATCAAACAACAATGCCGTCAAGAGTGGATGAGAACACACCTGGTACCAGCTATAACACTTCTCCCTCTGAGGATCTGGGGTATCTTTGCTGGACCCTACTCCAAAGCTTGGGTAATAAGCTCTCGTACATCAGCAACAGCATCTTCGTACCAGTGAAGTGCTGGTGTAGCTACAGGAACAGCAGAACCCCAGGGCGTGAGCCCATCACCACATTACTTCTTTCTCAAGCTCTCGATAGATGCAGTTCCATTTTGCAGTGTAGATGATACTTACCCATGTTTAGAGGATCCTGCTAAAGCCAACTACAGAAAGACAACTGAATAGTTAGCTGCACGTGGTCTCACCACTCATTTTTACTAGGGCTGGATTTGAGCTCGGTTTTCCTCCCTAGACATTAGCCTTTCTTAGGAGAGAAGCTGTGCTTCCTTGAATGTGAATCAGAAAGGAGAATGCCACAAAATAATGATGCTTGCACACTTGGCAACATCTGTCAGAAGGTGAGCATGTCATTTGGGCTACTTCTGCATAGCAGGCTGATACTCGCTGCCTACCACCTGCAAGGTCAGCATATTCAGTCTACATTGACCATGCATCTCCAAAGACAGCCCTGTCTCTAACAACAATGAACTGGAAAAGCTTCAAAAGACTAAAGAATAAAGAGAAAATTGTTTGCCAAATTATTTAGACAACGCTTATCCAGAAATCTGACAAATGAGCCGTCAATATTACTCGCCTGACTCTAATTTCCCAGGTAATTTTTCTCATCATTACTGACTTAGAAGTTTTGCACAGTGCAATACCTTTTAAAAACTCCAATAGCACTCACACAAATTGTAATGAGAGAAGCAGTAACAACTCCCAATCAATTTTGCAATAAAGTAATTTGCTGTATTCACACTGTAACACTTTACTGAAGAGTCGAGGAATGCTACATTCTGAGAAAAAGCCAGGGGGGCTATGGCCACTCTGTGGTTAACCCTTATGGAAGATACTAAAACCTTTTTCTTTAGAGCAATTTTAAAGACTGCCATAGTTGCACAAATTCATGGTCAAAATCATAACTAAATCTTTTTACTCATTTCAGGAGAAAATGCAAAACAGCCAGCATTTAACCTCAATCAATTCTTTCCAGAATAAGCTGCCTATACGTCGGGGATGCACCGAGCTGGAGGCTCACAAACATTCCTCATGCAAAAACATCGGGTTTCACCTCACTCTAAATGACTAAATGGTCTCAAAATGTTTCACACAACGAGCACTGGACCCAGAACTGAAGGGCTGCCAGGCAGGCCAGGCACCAATCTCCTGCTACCAGCTCTCACCAAAGGAAACTTCTGTCAACAAAGGATGCAGGTAATGATAGCGCCAACCAGCCCACAATGCTCCCAATAGTGCCCTGAACAATTATATCTAAGACCAGCCTGTGCTGGATGGAGCAACTAATTGATGTCCCTTC
Organism: Todus mexicanus; assembly: GCA_013389965.1. Classification (NCBI taxonomy): domain Eukaryota; kingdom Metazoa; phylum Chordata; class Aves; order Coraciiformes; family Todidae; genus Todus; species Todus mexicanus. The sequence goes on from WEIS01016375.1 coordinate 6,406, forward strand.
CCTCATCAGACTCACGGAGTGCTAATGAAGGTTATAGGGTTGGCATTTGGAGGGAACTGAAGCTCTCTCAGTACACAACAGCATGCACAGAGGGACGACTTCCCCAGCTGTTTCAGACTTCCCTGTTCAGATGCTAATCCAGATCTGCTGTGCCAGTGTGGACCACCAACAACCTGAACCCTCTCATATTGCTAAGGTCCAATTCATAAGAAAGTGAAACCGGAGTACAGTCTTTGTCTGGCTATAATGCTATGAGCTCTGTGCTCCTCTGGACCTTCTGCAGAACATGTCATGTGGTGCAGGCACAACCAACAGCTAAAAATGCTGGAGGTCAGAGGTCTCCTCTGCCAGCTCCTGCAGAGCATCACATGGCTACTGCATGCTGCACAGTGGAAGCTCTGTAGGCCTCGTGGTCTGTTAGCCCATCATATAAGTTACGCTTGTTAGCATATGCATAATTGTTTTCACTGTTTCTAGGCCATCAGTTTATAAAACCGTGGCTAACTATTTAAAAGCGCAGTTGCATCAGCTTCATGGCTCACATGCAGTGCAATACCATGGAAGAACACCATACCTCTAAGACTAAACCCACTCTTTCCTAAGCTAACCATTTACACCGGGGTTCTAATTCCATCTAGCACTGCAATGATGCTGACACAGAACTGGCACCCCCTCATTTCCTTCCAACCTGGAATCCTCACTGCAAGATGCTACCAGGTTACTACAACACTTACCTTCAGCAGAAGGAGCCAGGAAAAGGAAGGAGAAGCCTCACCTCTCCTGCGTGCCCTTACCATTGCATATGCACCAGACAAGCTGCATATGCAACAAGTCCCAGCAGTCTGCAATGACAAGCCGTTCCCACACGACAGGATACTCCCAAGTAATCAAGTTGAGGCTCAGACTGAAGGAGTTCGGTGCTCATCACAAACTAACTGCCTCACGGCGGGCATTATCTGGTCTCTGCTGCAGTCTTAGCAGAACAACAACTCAGAAAACAAGCAGCCTTGGAGAGCGCACGGTACACTCACCCTAATGAGAAGGAACAGTGCGCTTCTTGCACAGGGAGGGTAGATTATTTTTAATGCCACTGCCAGTGCAATGTCAGGTAGACACCAGGTTCCAGTCTTGATGAGCTCCAGTCCAGAGTCTCTACATATTAATTCAGTGTCCATACAAAGGCAATTCCTCACAGCTGTGGCTGCAGAATGACAGGAACAGCAATTGGTTCAGTCCTGACAGCAAATCCAACTGGAGGGCACACTGTGCTCTCCTCCATGCCTCTCCTGGCAAGCAGGACCTTCAGCCATTAACCCATGCTCTTCCACCACCATGAGACCCTGCTTGGCAACTAAGAGCAGTCAAAATTGGCTGGCTGCCCAGCTGACACAGCCTGCCGCTTCACAGCTCCTATGGGGAAGCCAGTAGCTTTCCTGTTTGGGGTTCCAGTTGAGTGAAGAGAAAAGGTCAAGGTCTGCAAGTAGATCTGCTCCACAAATCTCACCTCCACTGAGGAGGGAGTCCAGTCGATGCTCAACATGGTCCTTCTCTTGCAACAGAGACCTGAGACCTTGGTACCAGCGTCAGGGCAAGTGACTCTCAGCTACATTTTCTAACACACCACTCTCCTGTTTTCCTCCTGTTCCTTCTTTGTCAGTCTGCATCCCAGCATAAGAGCTTGGGGCTGCCTGGCAAGTCTGCAGCATCCTCTCTGGCTCCCGCAGTCACTGGCTAGCTCTGTGCCTCGGCTCTCGGCCTCGCCGGAAGCTCACAGCCAGTGGAGGAATCTCCCTTCTTGAAAGCCCACACCCTGAAGAACATCCTCCCTCAGTGTTTGCCAGAGACTTTGTTTGCCAAGCCTCAGCTGTGCTAAGAGACATTTATTTAACCAGTCTTTAGTCTGACAGGGCAAAAAAGCCCTGCAAGTTTCCTTCAGCAAGTGCCTTACCTTTGTTCTAATATTCCTTCCAGCAGTCGCACCACGGCACTCGCACATACAGGCAACTGTGTAGCTATGAAGAAGTCAGAAAGCAGATCCCCATGATAAATGACTCTGAGCATTTGGAGTGTCAGTGACAAAGTAGAAATTAATCTCCATAGTTCCTAATTCCCTGCTGTGTGCAGGCAGCTCTGAAAACCAGAATACCTATCGGCACACAGCAGACTTCAACAACACGACTGCACAACTTTTTCATCTCACTTAGTCTAGAAAGAGGCACTAACAAAATACAAAAATCCCGACCTGTCCTAAGACAGGTGTTCAAGGCCTTTCCACTGGATAAGGCATTTGATGTGGGGCTATTAGCACCCCAAATCACTGCAAGGGACATTTGAGTCACTTTGGTTTGATGTATGCTGTAGGTATTTTTTGGTTATGAGCAATTTGTTCTGTTACATTCAGGGTATTGGCTATTTTGTGGAGCAGCTGTGCTGACTAATGGATCGCAGAACTTCTGTGCCATATAGTTATTGCACAGAAAGCCTCTCTGTCTCTCTCATCCTTCAGGAGTCCAACAGTTGCTGTCCTTGGGTTTGGAATAAGAAGGGGCAGGAGTATGCCTGGCAGCAACAAAAAACATTAATTCAAAAAGCTATGAAGAGAGTTTTGTTTTCCCTCTTCTCTATACTGGTGTTAAATAGCTTTGCAAAGCAGAGAAGTTCACCCAATGACTTCTTGGCTACTTCCCCAGATGGTGTCTTCAAAGCTGGCTTGACAGCAGAAAAGACGCCTTTCAAAAATCTCACCAGACGCATTGTCAGAACACCCCAGAAAGTGCTTTCACGTGGAAGTTCTCTGGTCTACACACCCCGCCAACAGTGTGCAAGGAACAGAAACAGTCTTTCTGGTTTCCTCTTCCCCCTCCTCAGTCTCCTTTGACTCACAAGAGCGATACACTATTTGCTTTGCTCTGCCTTGCCACCTCCCCATTGCTCTGCATCACCCGAATATCAAGTTATTTACTAGCACAACTAATCTCTAGCTGTTCTGAGACTCACCTGTTTGTTCATGCATTATAACATTGATTTCCTCCAGACAATTGTTCTGATCATTGTTCTAACTCGCAGAGAGCTCCCGTCGTTAGCCTCGCTTAACAGGAAATGTTTTGCCACTGACTGAGCAGCTCTGTAGTTACTAGACTGCACAAAAAATCATCCCAGTTGGGGGGCTGTGTCTCCCCGCTGAGCTGGTAGCCCCAGACATCACAGTAGGGAACACGCTCAGTGCTTTTGATTTTGGCCATGTGCTAGAAAATACCGGGGCCAGGAGGAACAAACACCGCTCTACAGAGGGTCACTACTGAAAGGATGGCCGTTAATTAATCGGCACACAAACTGAGGGCAGTTTTTGTTCAATCAATGTTAATTGCATTTAATCTCATTCTTGCCATTAAGAAAAGCCACCAGGCCAGGCTGATGTTGCTAGTGCCTGACATGCAGATTCCACCCACGCTTGGGAGGAAAGGAGAGAGGAGAAAAGTAATGGAAAGAAAGGAAATAACCCTTCCTCACCCCTTCTGCATCACCGCACAATTTCATCGGGTCTGTTCCATTATTTAAACAACTTTTGTTTTCCAATAACATTACAGAGGAGCTCAAAGGATCAAAATCATACATGGAGCATTTCACTACTAGTTATTCTTGCTCTCCTGGGTACTAGCCTAGAGCTTTGCTAACCTGCACAGCCTCGGCTATTGTGCTTCTGTAAAGGACTGAAATATAGAAAACTGCTTATTGAAGCAGTGCCTGCTTTTCAGTGCCAAGCTGGTCCCAACAGAGCCGCCAGTGCCCCTCAATGTGACCTACAACTGCCGACTGCCACCGTCCGTCAGCTCTGCCAAAGTCTTTCTCCTCACCTTGCTACTGACCACAACTCCACCACGTGCCAAAGCCTGCTGAAGTCTGTCTTCCTTTCACATTTTATAACACCAAGCAGTATTAGCTATTAAACAACCTCTGCCTGAATTTGCCTTGTGAGTCAGCGCACGTTTGAAGCCTGAACTTCCCAAGTAAACCACCAGTGCATCCACCAGCGATTTGGTTCTGATCTGGGGACTGTGCCACTATCTGCCCAGCCACCTGCTTGGGAAACAGGAACAATCCTCTCCCCTCTGCAGGAATCGAGCCTGGGGGCAGAGGGGCAGCTTTTGTAGCGCAGGAAGCCCAAGGTGGTGGATTTCATGTCCACTGGCTTATTGCTTCTGCAAGTGCTTTGTGTTTTTCCAAATCAGTATCAAGAACAATAATAATCAAGACTGGGCTCCGTCAGCCCCCTTCCCCTGTGGCAGCACACAGCACTTGCCCAAAGCCAGTACTGCAGTTTATCATAGATTTTCTTTATCCCTCGACAAGTGTTAGTCCCATTGCCTCTCACCACATAAAGTGGACATATCACAAGTGCTGTGAAGGACTGGCTGAGTTTTAAGTGGTCTGAAATGGCTCCACTAGACTTGGTCAAGATTGCTTTAAAATCATTTCCCATTAGGACTGTGACCCTCTCTCTTTACAGCCAACATAATGACTCTGCCTCAGGGGAAGATAATTACATCCCACTATCTATACACATCAGAAAGTGTACACTACAAACACTACCGTGCCGTTCTGGAATGAGCGAGAGAAAGCAATGCAGGAGGAAAAGGAGATAACATTGGATGCCCATCTATCCTGCAACTGGAGTCACCCCGAGTGCTTCGAAAGCTCGTGGATTAGCCCCCAGGAGGGATAAAGGGATCCAGAAGGCACAGAGTGTTTCTAAAGCAGAACAACGGCAACTTGTACAAATCCAGCTCTGGTTTTGTGAGGATTAAAATGAACTTCACCCAACTGTGAATATCCGTTTCCAGAGCCAAAAGGAACGGAAAACTACTTACTGATGCAACAGCATTTCATTATTTCAAACCCTAAGCCCAGCGCTTCCAAAAATTAAGGACAGGCAACAGTAATGTTACTGCCGGGGGACGTTGGCTGCAGGGGTTTAACTGCTGAACTGCCAAGCTGTGCTTGGAGCATAACGGAATGAAACAGCACACACAAATCAAGGCAACTCCTCTATACTCTCATTCCTGCTCTTGCTACTGGCTCCCAGGATAATCAGTGGGAAAATAAAACGAAAAAATAATCCCAGAAGCCAAGAGGCTTTGGATTAAGTTGTATAAATGACCTGTTACCTCCTAACACAACGAAGAAAGAAATGCAATAAATACCTGCAAAGCCATTCCAGTATTCCGGATTAAATGGATTACAGAAATGGAAAGTATATGATGTAAGATGTTATAAAACAAGATGCCAGGAAAATGCAGGAATTTGAATCAGGCTGGCAAATGATCCCTGCAGAATACTGAGGAAAATTAATAGAGAGAAATGGTAGAGAAAGAATGCGGTAAGAATACTGACTGATGAACACTGTCATTACGATGTGTAAATTCAGGATGTCAGACTTCCACTTAAATCTGCTTCAGTCTGGGAACAAAAATAGCAAATCTTTCTATTAAAAAGCACTGGAAGTAGAAAAGTGTGATATGCCAAACCTCGTTTCAGGATAGGTTTCCCCTGTGCATCCCTCAAGATTGAAGTTTGTGACTTTAATTATTCCTGGAACATTGTGTGCAGAGGGATTCAATGCAGGGATTACGAGCAGGATCCTTGTTATAAGTGCCACTTCTCAAACAAATTACACTTCACTGGATGTCAGTAACATACACAAGAAAACAAATTAGATAAAGGCAGCAGGACGGCAAGATACAGATCTGGAGCAAGGAAATTTCACAAGGTCACCTAGAAAAAGAAAGACACTTAGAATATAAACTCCTACAATGTTTCTAATTCCACAGCGCATTAAAGCTTCATGTGACCCAGACACAATCCACCCTCAGTACACCAGTGACTCCACACACGTCTGAGACCAAGCCTAACTGAGGCATGCTTTCTTGTGAAGAAATGCCATCAGGGTGGGGGTGGAGGAAGAGAGACAGGAGATCAAGAGCAATCCCAGTTGTCCTCTAAACTTTTAGAGATAACCCCATCCCACTCTTTGCCTCTGACTGATCACAGCCAAACATAGATGGATGGGAGAAGTCAGGGAAAGAGGATGTCATTTTGTTAAGAGGCAGATACAGCAGCTCCTTGGCTGCAGGGCTTCTGCACAAGCTCATTTTGCCTTTCCAGATCTCATCTGGAACAGTTTATTAACCTGCACTAGTTCTAATTGAGCATGCCTTCAACTCCAGGAATTTTCATGAAGATGGAAGCACAGGAAAGTCCAGTCCTGAAGCAGAGTTCAAAGAGCTGCTGAAAACCCTGCACAGCCCCTCAGCTATAGCACTGTGCCTTTGAGATGGGACCTCAAGAGCGGTTGTTAAATTCTCATCACGGGGATTTCACCTGCCACTTACAAGTGTTACTAAACCCTGCAGTTTTCCCATGCACTGCAGGAAGGTCAGCACTGCCCGGAGGGCCTGAGCTGGAGTCCTAGGTTCTGTTGTCAAACTCCTCCCAACTTCACTCAGCAGCTGTAGATAAATCCCCATCTCAGTTTCCCTTTCGGTACATAAAAGAAACGCTACTTACCAACCACACAGAGATATAATTATTCACCAGCAGAAGATGCTAAAGAAAAGCTACCCCCCCAAAAACCCCCCAAAAAACCCAAACCCCAAAAAAGCTCAAACACACAAAAAAAATCCAACTAACTAAAGGAATTTCACAGAGCTTAAGGGATCTGTCCCTCTGTACAATCTGCATTTATGCTTCAGAGGAAATCTAATGCTTTATCTTGTCCCCTTCTGCCTTGCTTTAGCAGGCTCCTGCACCAGATAAAGAGATCTCCTCCCCAGCTCGGGGGAGCATGTCCACATATTTAAGGTATGGCTCACTCCCATGTAGTCCAGCTTCATACACCAAGCAAAGGCAGGCAGAGACTTCTCCAAATATCCTTTTTCTACGCCTAATTCTATTTCTGCTCAGTGATACAGTGAAATTCCACGCAGAAGTATTATGAGCTTGACTGGCTTTATTTGTTTAACAGTTCATATTTTCATTAAGCTGTTGCTATTCGGCAGCCAATAATTTTATTTGTGTGATAGCCGTATTCATCTCGCCCGTATGGGTGGAGATGTCGCTCTCCTTTCCTTCTGGCTGAAGAGGCAAAAATCAGCAATGATAGAGCCAAGGGAGGACTGGGAAATCTCATGGATGTTTGTAGATAGATGTGGAATGTAACTCCTACCTGTGTTTGTGAAATACCTCCCAAAGACCAGAGTCACAGTAAAGAGCCTACAGGTAAAATAAATATTAAAAATATATAAATATATATATATGGAGACTACCTCCACTGCCCACGTACAAAACCCGAATCTGAAATATTTTTCAGCAACATCAGCCCATTTGACTCAGCGCTGCAACTCTCCTGCACCAGCAGCTTATTGCTGACTGAGCATTTACAGTATTTGAGTATCAGATTTTAAAGAATTAATTACACATCTAAGTCTTGCCAATCTTTAAGTATCTTGAAATGTCTGGTCCCAGGAGCTGCAAGATCTGATTAGATCAAAAGGAAAAGAAGTCTGGTTGGTTGGCCTGCACCGAAGTTCAATTAGACAGTCCTCTACCAAGTTCAGGCAACCAGACAGAGGAATAACAGGCATTTTGAAATGTTAATGACCTGAATCCGAGACAGTCGAATAACTCAACCACACCTCTCGGATAGAAGTTTCAGAAGTCACCCAAGAAACCTTAAACATTTCACTCTGCCACTCCCCTTTTACAACATGAAGGAGCCAAGAAGCAGGGAAGCCCTGCCCGCTGTGTGAGCACGGGGTAGAGAATCCACAGCCTGAGCAGGAGAGCACTGGGTTTGCCACCTGGCACAACACAGATGGGAATGGAGAGCCTGCGGATGGACTGGGAAGGCCATGGAGATGTTCAGTCACATGACTGCAAGTAGATGCCCAGCCACACGCACACCCAGGCGCATCTTGTACAAGGCTCTGTGCTCTGCCCAGAATGCAGAAGCCGTCGTAGGCAGTATCTCAGCAGGATGGATGTGTTCGAGCAACTGCCCACCAGTGCCCAACATAACTGGATAACAGCAGATTAGATGCCCTACAACCTGAAACATGGATCTCAGCAAACAAAGGAAGAACGGCAAATGCCGGGAGATGCATCTTTATTTCTCAATCAGTGTCTCCTCCTGCATAAATTCCAAACCCATCTCTCAAGATTAAAAACCTCTATCAAGTGAAAAACAAGCTCAGCATTTCTCTATCTCCTTCCCATCCCTTTCCCTTTTCTGAGGGCACCCTGGTAGAATACCAGATGCTGGAAAAAGCCACAAAAGCCTCCTAAATAATTATCTCCCATCTCCTCCACTGCAAATGTATGGTTCTGCATCTCTGTCAGGACAGAGACCTGCTTCCATCTGTCCAAAACACATCCTTTACAAAAAGGACTGAAAGGTAGAATGTTTAACAGAAACATTTGAAAATGTATTAAGAGGCTGGAAAAGAAAGCAACAGTTTCTAAGCGTGCTCGTGTTCGCTTGTCTTGTGGATGCTGCTCAAGTGGAGGGGGAGTTTTCTTTTTTTTTTTTAAATATGACAAATGATGCCGGTCCCATCCTGTAATTTCCCTCAGTGTGCAGCACGTCTGTTCATGATAGATACCGGTGCAGCTGCTTAGGTGTCCGTTTATCTGCTAGAAAAGTATTGTCTATTTGGAACCAACTCATCCTAAAACAGTCGCCCCAGAGGAGGAGAGAGAAAAGAGGGGGGGAAAGAGAGATGAGGGAGCTGTCAACTGGGAATACGTCCATGCGTCTGCTGCAAAGGTTCTGGCAAAAATATTTAGTTTTAACTACATCCTCTCTTTCCCCGCTCCTAGACCATTCTTTTCTAGTGTCACTCAACACCTCTTTAAACCCTCTTCCCACAAAGGCCTTCTCACTAACATGCATTTAATTTCACACTTGCAACCGGTGGAAACAAAGCAAGCCCACAGCCTTCTTCTGCAGGTGTGTGCCAGCGCAGAGGGGCTCTCAGGTCCCAACCTAAACAGCTTGCAGTTTAAGACAGGTAACATTTAAAAGAAAAACAAAACACATAAAGGAAGAGGGGAGGAGGAAGGGAAGAAAGAAAGAAAGAAAAGGAGATGGAAAAAAAAGAGAAGGGAAAAAAGGGCAATCAAAGGGTATTCACATTTTTTTGTTTAAAAGAGACTTTAAGTAGGAACTTGCCAATTTTCTAGAACCAGGATTAGAACAGAACAAACTCAAACTCTTCGTCCTTCTGCAGGGTCCTCCAAGCTGAATTTGTCTTTGCAAAATGGCCAATATAGAAAGAAGCTCATAAATCCCTGTGACGTAAGTAACTTCACGTTACTCTCGGGGAAACAGAGGCAGAGACAGATTCATTAATCCAAGTAAATGAATCTGCGAAGCAGTCTGGATTTCTGAATCCCCATAATGTCCCACACAAGAAACAGCACACAGGGCCCAGCAGTTTCCATTCCACGCTGCCTGGCACAAGCAAATGAAGACACTCAAACGGATGGCAATGTTTTTGGAAAGGAAAAGTACAGTCATTAAACCACACCTGCCCTAGCCATGTAGCACGCATCCTTATTAAAACATGTTTTATTATTTTAAAATACCTCCCACCATTCCAGTCCTTCCATTGGCAATACCAAAGACCAAGGTCACATCTGTAAGATGCTGACTCAGAAACCTGCTGAGCGGTAGAGCTGCACAACCCGTCTGAAGAGGTGGGTCCGTATCCAGTGGTTCAGCCCTGCCAGGCTTAGCCTGCTGGTAACACTGGAGCTAGCAGGGTTAGGGCTGGGTTCTATATGTTGTCATTACTCCACAGCCTAGGCATACCCCGAGAGAATGTTGCTATGGGCTGGTTCTCCGCCTCCAGCCAACACCTTCCATGTGTGTGCAGAGGAAACCTGGGTCTTTTAAAGCTGTTTAGATAGCTATACGTACACAAAGAGCTTTATAAGACATTTAAGTCAAAGAATTGTTAGAACTAGCACTGAATTAGAGACTTGACTTTTAAGATAAGGAATCGTCCCTTACAAAATGTCTTTTTGTGTGTGTGAGGTGGGGTTTCTTTGTTTTGAAAATAATGAAATTCCACGGGTAAGATGGTATCAGTCAGATGAGCCTAAATTGTGTAAGGTAATTGTTGTTACTGTGACT
>WEIS01016375.1:16714-49240 GCA_013389965.1 Todus mexicanus
CCTCCGCTCAGGCAACGCAGAGGTGCGAGCGTGTGCCTATGAAATCATCAGCGATTTCAGGAGCACGTGCCTCTGCGGCTGCCTATGGAACCAACAGGAGAGTGTGCAGGCAGCTGCCCACAAGCCTGGTGTGGTCCTGTGAGCCTCTGGAAGGATAGAGATCTGAGTCAGTCTTCTCTCTAGATGAACCAGGGCATACAAAGCTGAAAAGGGCCCCTCCATGAGTAACTACGAATCTCTGCTCAAACGGTGTTGCCGGCTCATATGGGAGTGTGATGATACACGATACAACTATGAAAATGTCAAAGCCCTGCTTCCGCAGATCATGTTCTAACATGAAATCTTGGCTCCCACTTAAAACTGGAGAGCCTGAGATCCTCCTGTTTGTAAGGAAGGCTTGAAAAGTGCAACAACTGAAAAAGCACAAATTGGAATGCAAGTGAGATCTGAAAAAAGCAGGGCTCTTCTCATCTGGGGAGAGTGACTGTTTGGGTTGATTTGTTATTGCTTGCAGGGGTCACTGCAGATGTGTTAACTCTTACAGAGCTGCAAATATTTCCTCCCTCAAGAAAACGAGTCATGCTGCACACCCTTCACAGATTCAAAATCCAACAGAGAAGTCAGAAACTCCCCCAAAACCACAAGGTTGACTTGTAAAACTGTTTAGAAATGCACTACGATTATTTCATTTGCCTTCTGGTTTTAAGCACCTGAGTCATGTTCTCAACCCACTGTAGTCTAAGCAGAAGAGCTACGTTAGCTTATTTATTCCTTCCTTTTTATTTTTTAAATTAAAAAAAACCCCCAACAACAAAAAACAGAACCAAGATTCTCATGTACTTGCAAAACTTCAGGAAGAACTCCACAAAACTAGGGCAATAGAAAACATGCCAAATACTTCAAGGCTTGGCAACAGTGAGTGCCTGCCTGTCTCTCCGTGGCAGGAGGAATGTCTGTCTGTCTCAGCCAATGTTTCCGAGTAAGAATGTCTCATCCCGATAGCCCGTGTACATATAAAACACCTATGCTGTCAGCTCTCCAGGATGAGACCTTGACATTTTGCAGAAAACCACCTCCCCACCTCCCCTGAATATCAGCAGAAGGCAGAAAAACCTGGTAGATCTGAAAATGTAAGAATCAGGTGCTGCCTTCAACAAGAATTGAAGTTGAAATGGAAGAGGCAGCGGTGAAATGAGCACAGGCCAAGTCACTGGATCTGGGAGTACCAAGGAACTGACTTCTAGATTTCCCAGACCTGTGTCCACATCTGCCCTGTCCCACTCACTCTCTCGTGAGCCAAGAAAAGTAGTATTTTGAAGCGGAGGAAATTGAGGCTTTGCTATCTTAAAGAGAATAAATAAAAGGTGAATGGTTTCAGCACATTCTATATTATCATTGCAATATTATGTGCCTCTCGCACCTGGAGAGATAAACTGCAACCCGCTTTCTGAGCTCTACCTTTATGGTAACCGGGCAGGCACGGGAAGATGAGCTCTGCTCTCTGCGGACAGAGTAACTGGATTGCAATGTTCTCTATCCGAAAAGAGTAATGAGGTGCCCAGAGAGCGCACAGAGGTGTCAGAGAAACAGATGCTGTTATACCCTTCGCAGGCCAAAGGCAGATTAAGAATAACACAATAGCAGCATAACAGCACCTTATCAACAGCCTTGTGAGCACTGAGAAGTGGAAGCTGAGCGAAGGCTGTGACACCTGTCTGCAGCGCAGCCCTGCTATTACTGCCCCCCGACTTCCAGCACAATCAGAGTGTCCAAACGGCTTTGAAGCAAGAAACAGCAAGACAGGCAGGTGAATCTGAACTCCGATCAGCTGTCTGAAGAGACAGTATGAATACCTTACATTTCAGTAACACTTCTTATCCACAACATTTCCGAGACATCCATTCAACCTCAACACTCCAAACCACAGAAGTAATATCTGCCCAGGTAGAGACGGGCAAAAAAACCGCAAGTTAAACGACTGTTCAAGGTCGACCAAGGACTATGAGAGAGAGACACACACGTCTAGCAAGTAGATTACTCTTCTCTTTTGAAAGGCACACAGACACACACACGCACGCACAGGGGATTGAAACTGCTTAGCCAGGTGTGGAGCCTGCTGTGATCAACACGGCTTCACTGAGCAGAGGCTCTTCCCGCTGCTGTTTCACTGGTGCTAAAATGTAAAAAAAAGCAAACCTTTATAACAAAATCCATTCAAACAGATGCAAATAGGGATGGGGGATTTTGCATCTGGGCTAAGTTACTACAATCTACACATCCTATTTGTTTGTTAGTTATTAAATTACCCAGAAGCCATCAACAATTCAAGTCTCTCTCTGAGAGGCAGAGATTAACTAGGAATTGCTATGCAGAAATGCTGCTCGTCTCTCTCTCTCTAGCGAGATCTGCCTCATGATGAGTTGCGGACATTTGGGAACAAAGGTGAGCTTTCCTGCAAGAAATGAGAGACACAGAAAGACGGGAAAATGCTGCTATGGGGAGAAGAGGATTTGCAAGGCAAGAATCTATCTGGAACGGTTTCACACACGCACTGCAAACCACAGCCTCTGAGCAAATGCACTGGTGTAGCTGGAGCACAGGAAGCCTCACTTCTGTCCAAGCACTAATGCAAATGAGATTTTTCAGTGAAAGACAATGAAGTCAGTATGTAAATATTAATTTAACAATCTAGTTGACAAAGCCTCAGCTGATCTATAAATAGCCGGTTTATTAGCAGGTGATGCTGAAGACAGCTATCCTGGCTCCTCTTCCCACAATCCCCTGTGCAATCTTGTTTTTATTTGACCCCGAAGACACGATGACTCTTCACTGCACGCAGTTTGCTACTTGCAGAGTAGCTACACACGCTTGACAATACAATACATATTTATCAAGGCCCTTACACAACAAGGGTCCTGCGGCGCTACGCTCGCAGTCCTCAATTAAAGAGAGCAAATGGTTTAGAAAAATAGAGGAATCACACAGACTCACTTTTAAGCAGGAGGCGGACAAGGAGCTGGTCTCACAGGTCCCATCAAGCATTTAGGGAATGATTGACACAGAGACAGAGCCAGGCACTGTCCATCTGCATTCACACTCCACACTTGGCAAACTGAGCATCTACAAGAGCAACGCCTTCAGCAACTCCAAGGCACCACAGAAGCATTTTGCCATCTCAAAACAAGATGTCAAAATCCTGATCTCTTTCCACAGTTTTACCGCATCCGGAATTATTATTTGATAATGCTTAATAAATCTTTCAATTCTTTACCAACTCTCTGAGCCGCACACACCAGAATCCCTTGTTTCACACAGGGATGAGATAGCTATTTAACAGCAGACAGCAACACTGCACCAGAGTTTAGGGCCAGCAGTCAAGAATATTGCCTCCTGGTAAAGCTGCTGTGGCATCAGGATCAACACAACAGAACTGCCCTAACTGCAGTATGGTCACCATCCATAGAAACCATGTGTATTAGGATGGCTTAAGCTATTCACATGGTTTTGTATGTATTCTCCAGAAGTCATTTAAAGCCTCAGTCTTCCTCCTTCTGCAAAGAACGGTGACAACATACGTGACGGGTTGGCCTTGTAAATAGGCAGATTGAATTAGAGGAACAGAATGGACTTTGTTATTCCTCCCTCCCACTTGCTTCAAGTTTCTAAAGAAACCTTCAGAACACAGGCAGTTACTATGTTTCTCTTAGCCCTACGATAAGGAGAAAGAAAAAATTCAAACCCACACAATTAACACTTTTTTTCCATAAGGTCCATCTCATTCTTACAGCCTGTACAGCGGCAGGCTCTAGTGTTTACCCCAACAGGAGCCTGTTGTGCTGGGCACTGCATCAATCCCGGCGAAAGCAGAGCCTGCACTCGTGACGGGGAGTCTCGGCTGCAGTCGGAGCGCGCATGGAGCTGTACCAGAGCCCTGCCGGCAAAGAGTCCGGGTATGTACCCTGCACACAGCCCATCCCGCTGCTGCATCCTCGCTTCTCAACATTGCTCAATCAATTATGTGATAAGCATCCCCAGGGTACCGACTTGTGCTGCCCTGGCACAGCGGATACACTCCAACAGAGCACAGCGATCCACGCCCGTGGCAGGATGGTGCCCTGAGCAGCAGGCTTTGGACACAGGATTGCTCCTTCATTTGTCTGAACAACAAATTCTTACAAACCATGGTTTTAAAAGTCTTAAACACAAGAGTTCAACTGATATTTACATATGATTGCAAACGTGCGATGGTCTTACAGTCTGCTTTTTAAGACTATCGGGGACTGTGCAAAGGAAACTTTTGCAATGAAGTTCACACACTAAGCTGTCTTTTCCAAGTGGACCTACTTCTGTTTTCCATTATTTATGGAAACAAGATAGATGAGTTTGACTTAGCAGAATAGGAACTGAAAATAAAGCCACACTCAGAAACCCTGTGAAATGTTGCAAGGGAAGTGCTACACATTGTCAAATTGATCCTAAATAAAGAAATCAGCTGGTCTCATTAATCAACTAGAAAAAAGCTAATATAGTAATAGATTTGCAATCATCTTTACTGCATTATTTACTCTAATAAAACTCTCGTAAATCTAACAGCAATAGACTTAAGCAGCACGAAGGAAACACTGAAACAATTCACATAGTTCAGTAAACACAGGATGCCGCAGTAAGGCATCAGAGCAGCCTTCTCAGGAGAAATTCACACAGTTGCTGTCTCCTTTGTCTTTGATGTAACGTTACACATAAACTTGCAGTGCCCAATGGCCCAAAAGAAGCTTGCTCTCTTCCCCAAACCTCTACACGTGCCATTTTCCGTATCTCCTGCTTCCTTTGTCCGCTGTCTCCTTTTCCTATCGGCACATCCACTGCCCAGATCCTTGATTTCACAGCCCAGCCAGTTGTAATCCACGAGTGCTCGCAAGCCAGGACCCGAAGAAATGTTTATCTGACTTTGGTTCTCTCTGAAGTAAATTTCAAACAAGTAGAGCACAGATGAAATCCAACTTATCCAGAGTAATTCATTCTTCACACTTGTTTAAACATGGTCACTCACCGCGGACAGACTGGCAGCCTTCACCGTGGGTTGCAGGCTCCACCGCACTGCTAGGAACTGTGCTGAGACAAGTCCACATCACATGTCAGTGGAGATGGACTGCACCCTTCAGCTCTGGGATGGAAAGATAAAACTGCTAGATAGGTTCTCTTCCTAGCTGGGTACACTGATTTTTATCAACGGGAAAAGCCAATTAAAGTTGATAAAGACACATTCTCTGCTGATTTTCCCTTACTGCCCACTGCTCAGTGCTAGTATAATGGATAATGTTCTGCCTGTGGGTGTATTTTCTACGATCTGTCAGTTTTGACAGCATTTTGGCACCTGGATAACTCAAGATCTATACTGAGGGTCCAGAAATGCACCATTCTTCAGTAGCTGATGGGTACATTTTTCAGCAGGGCTTCCCTAATTAAAGGGCTAGAAAGAGATGGGATCAGATTGATAGGTTTTGCAGTCGGATGTTTTACCCTAAGTTTGATGAATTATACATCACCTTTTGCAACTTTTGGAACATGTGAGAAGAGCATGCAAGAAAAACTGCAGTGATAAGTACCACAATATAATTACTTATTTTCAAATGCCACCTCTGTCCCTATGGCAAGACCATTAAAGACACATCCAAGAAAAGCAACGCTCATTGACCATCCTCCTACGAGCATCTCTCTAGACTGGGAATGCTGCACTGGTACCGAGAGCCTCACACAACTCAATTAGCAATCTCCCCTGCCAGACCAGCAGGAAGTTTTGCCTTGTCCTTGGCTGTCAAAGTCTTGTCTCACAGCTAGAAAAACCACTATCATATTTAATGCTTTGACTTTAATACCTGTAAAAATGTGTGAAGATAATGTATTCTGTGCTGGCTTTGTTGTCTCTGCCACAGCCCCTTTCCTATATATAGGGAAATATAAGTTCAGAGAGGCCAGCAGCAAGACCTTTCAGCATAACCACAGCTTGTTCTGGTCTTAACTAGATCTGCAAGTACTGAGCTCCTCTTGAGGGGACGAGGGGAGAACAACAGCAACAACAAAAAACCCCAAAACCAGGATGTGAGCGCCTAGTATCACAAAGCGAAAGTTCACAAGCTCCTTGCCGCCAGAGCGTTGTTCAGACCACAGTAGCCTTAAAGCTATAGAGAAGACAGTCAGAGAACAACCATCTGAAATGGGGGAAAAAAAATAATCTGTTGGTTATTTAAAACATGAAACCGAAGAACTACAATGCAGAGCAACTAGGATGTGAAAAGCATTTCCAGGCACTGAGAGGTTAAAACAATTATTTGAACAGCTGGGAAAATTAAAATGGTAAAATAATAGCTACCCTTCAAAATTCTACAGATGCAAAGAGACTCTTCAATGAATAACTGATAAAGGGGAAAAAACATTTTAAAAGAGAAATTGTTTCACGCATGAAGGTCATACAAGTAAGAGCTCCTCTTAAGAACCTGGATTTTCAGACTTGGCAAGAGACACAGCGGTGGGTTAACACAACAGCCCTTTACCACGAGGGACTGAGGGTCAAATCCTCAACACTCTAAGTTACACAGAAAAGCTGCTTTGGGTATATCCTTTCTACCGCTTTTTTGGAAACTGTTCCCCACCACAGCAAAAGCAAGGTCACGCAGGATCACGCTGGAATTGTTGTAGCAGTTTGTTGGCTTTCCCAAGGAATTCTCCCAGCACTGGCATAGCCTCAATGGCCACGGCAGCTGGTGCAATTGGAGCAGCCAGTTGAGGTGACTTTACTACCCTGTCACCCAGGGCTCCCCCGCACACACGCCCTTGCTCTGCTAACGATGTGGTGGTATGTAATTTTTCAGAAAAAAACTGATAGCCTGTCATGAGCAGCTTGACTACTCCAGAAAGGTGTAAGCAGAAGAGTAATGCCAGTCAGGATTGCTGGGTACAAGTCCCGGTGTACACAATGCTGCTCATCAGGACAGAGTACATGGGCAGACGTACCCAGGGGAGCAAAGCTCCAGCACAACCATCTTCAGGGCACAAAGGACATGAAAGAATACAGATGGGAAAGGTCTATCTGCCACTTGGCTCCAGTTTCTTTACAGGCAATGAATCTTCCCTCTCTACTAACTATTTTAAAACAAGAAACCCAAAATTTTCAGAAAGTAGAGAAAAAAATTGACAATATGCAGCATTGCAGAGCACAGTGCCAGCTCTTGTTTCTGTTCCTCGCTCACTTCAAACACAGAACCTCTTCCACATAAACACTGAGCAAACTGTTACAAGGACAGCAACTGAACACGCCTCATCAGACTCCAAAACCACGGATCCTTTGGCAAAAAAAGGCAGAATCAGAACAGAAGGTCAAATCCATCCACCTCAGCAGTCAATTCTTCTATCACTCACACATCATTTCACCAGTCTTCTACTGGAAAGTCTTTACTACTTTAAGTCAAAGAAATAAGTTAAACAGCATGAACACTGAGATCCTCCTACAAAAGGACTTTACCTCCAATCACAAGAATTTGTTATTGTAGGATTATTAGAGCATCTCTAAAGAACTAAGATGCAGCCTCCTCCATCTGTATGTTTCTTCTTTCTCCAGAGTAGAGCCTACTTCAGCCTGCTCTGAATACAGTTATCACACTTCTCCAGTTGACAGACGTCTGGTATTGAGCCCTGATATTGTCAGGTATCTCCTCTGATGGGTTAAGGCTGCTCATTAGTCAAGGATACTAAAAGAAAGCATGAAGAGGATGAGCCTGCAGCTTCCCCTACACTTCTTGCTGCAATCACATTGAAAACCACCAGCTACGTAGACCAGGTTTGACCACTTTAAGGATCAGAAAAGTCCAACACGTTGCAGGAAGGAGTAGCTCTTACCCTATGTCTATGCCAAACCAAAGCAGCCTGTACCACAGAAAGTAACATGGCTGACAGAAGGTTTCCAATAGAGGTCTTGACCTTCCCATGGTCCTGAGGGATCCTGTGGCACATTTTTACAAGAGTGAGGACCTGGTATTCTGCCAAACTACAAACATTCTGTTTAAACTAAAACCATGACTTCAGCTTCAATTCAATATGCTCTTCTTCACTTCCGATCCTAATCTCCTGGCAAGAGCTGTTAGACCAGTAAGCACCTGCCTTTGTGGGGTTTTTTTGCCCTTTAGGTGACTACGTCACTGTGCTGCCTGAACAGACGCCAGCAGCTAGAGCTGCACAGCGAAACCACTTCGGAAATTCACCAGCTGGGTACATAACCTGCCTTAGCAGAGATGCTACTCATACAGGGAAGCCTGCAAATCCTTCTGTGGTACCTTGTCATGGCATTGGTTGTGATAATAATGTGGAACTGGGATATCCCAGCTTGTCCCTTCACTGTACTAGTGTGATGATCAGTCACCAGGCTTTTACTTGCCCAAGGCAAAGAGCATCCTGCAAGGCTGAGGTATAGCTAGGTAATGTATTTTGGGACCCTTCAGGGTTAAAAAAGAAGTGCATAAATCTGACAGAATGAGAAAGAAGTTGAAGCAAAAAAAGGTGTGAGGCTCACACAATCACCCACACCTTCCTACCCTGCTTCCAGGGGATCTCTGAATCTTACCCTTATTTCCTACAGTCAAATTCCCCTGCGCCAAGCAGCTTTCATGTTCAGTGAGGAGCACAGGGAGATGCAAAGGGTCCTTCGGAGCTTCCAGCACTCAGAACCCAAAGACTTCTTTTGCTCATCTGATCAGCCATGTTCAGATGCATATTTAAAAATAAGACAGGCACTGAACTCTGTCTTGCCCCCTGAGGGAACTGCAGCCTCCTTTTTCCAAACCGCCAGTTCAGTGCTGCAGGGAATAGGCAGCCTGGTGTCAGCTCCAATACACATTTTAAAACGAATGGAATGCAAACGAAGGGACAGAAGAGAGGAAAGGAGGGAGGGACACACACTGGAAGGAAGCAGGTGAAAAAATGAAGACAGACGGGAAAGGAAAAAAATCTGAGCCCAGGCTCTAGAGAGATGTGAGTAAATAAAGAGATGGAAGGAGAAGGAGGTAGCAAACCCAGGCAATAGCACATGTCTAGCTTGCTTGTACACACTATAAGAAAAATCCTCTAGGTGGCCAGAATTGTTCGTGCTAGGTAGTGGTATCACTGAGCCACACCTAGTTTAGAATACACATGAAATACCTACAGCCTGAGTTTCAGTCCTGGAATATCCCAGAAGAGCCCTAGAACAATTTAGCCTCACAGCTCAAACACTGGCTATGCGCTGTCCTGACCTAACAGAGCCCCATCCTCGTGCCAGCAAGGCATTGGTAACAATCTTGGATTTGGCACATCACAAAACAAAATAAAACAAACCAAAAATACAACCGAGAAAATAACTTGTCAGTGCTGGTTCTGGTGCAAGTGGGTCAAAATGGGGATTCCTTAATCTTCATCTTTCTATTTCTACCCAATATGGCTGGCAAATAACAAATGTCATATCAGAAATCAAGAGGACAGTTTCTTACAGCTCTACAACATGTAACTCCAGAAGCTTGTCAAAACTTCAGTGACACTTTGAAAAATCTGTGGCAAGATCAAGAAGTGTTTCCAATTGTTGATTCTGAGGCAATTATCAGGAGGAGCACTGGCTGAGGTGAAACATGCAGTATGGTGTGAACTTACCATCCTGCTGTCAGGATGGACCACGTACCATGGTCAAGTACAAATCAAAATTGATGAAGCCAAGGAAAAGTACCAACAGAGCAGAGCAAGAACAAAGATGAAGCAGGAACCAAGAGGAAGAGCAGATAGGATCCAGATGCACAGTTACAGCCTAGAGGTTTCTGGAGCAGTTCAGAGCCACTGAAGAAACTCCCTTACATACCTGGCTGCTGACTCCAAACGTCAGTTGGATACAAACCTGCTGGAGAGATTAACTGCACAGCTACACATTAAAGCACTATCCTTAGGAACCTCTCATCCACATGACACTGTACAAGACTGCTGTGCTTTGGAAGGCTCTTCTCAAGGGAAGATGCCTACTTCAACCTCCAAGCACCACAACACTCCTACTGTTTTATGTTGTCTCCTAAGAAAAGCTTTTCATAGCAGCAATGAAAGCTTTTTGCACTGAACAGCTGGAACTAAAGTCAAAGGACAACCTGGCAGTTTTCTTGGCTGAACAGAGACGCCACTGAATCCGAGCATCTCAGGCAAAAAGTCCATACTGACAAAGGTTTTAGACAGTGGTTCAAGATACTAGGAGTGAGAACTGCAATCTTCAGGATTTAAAAGAAGAATATTTTAAACCTTATCCCTCTGCTACAGCTGGCATCCAGGGATTATCTCCCTTACTTCTCTCCTTTAAATAATTTGTTCCATAACACCTATCAAAGCCACCGTCTTCCCAGCAGGAGCAGCCAGGACTTGCTGTCAGGTCTCCTCAGATACCCAGATTAGCTAGCCCTCTTCTCCGTGTGGGAACTCTCAGATCCCACAACTCAGTGAAGCAAAGATCTGGATCTGAGATTCAAGTTTCCATGAAGGGATTTGTGTTATTATAGCATATCTGGTTCCAGGCACAGCCACTGTGAACTATGCGACAGGATACGAATCCTCTTCTATATATTCCTGCTGTGTGATCTCGCTCTTCATTTCTCCACACACCCCTTTTCTCTATAGTTTTGCAACACTTCATTGATTCAACACAATCGACAAGAGAGCACAAAGGCAGAAGCAGACTCTCAGATTGGAACAGCTGGTTTTCTTGATGGCATCATGTCCCAAAGAGAGGTAAGGAATCACAAGAAAAAGAGACTGCTTATTCTCAACAGCAAACAACTCCACACCGGAGAAGAAAGCACAACCCTGCTGACTGTGAGAAAAAGGCGGCAGTGGGATTTTGAATGTATTTCACACTCCTTGATGAATGGTGCCAGAATATTTTGTGGGGAAGCGGAGCACAGAGGAAACCACACTTCAAAGCCTATCACTGTACTCGCAGGGCCTGTGAAAACTTCATAAATACGATCCCCTGCTCTAGTGTCCAAAGCCCACACGAAGACCTGCTGACACGACCAATTCCTCAATGGCCACACTCCACAACTATTACGCCCCGCTCTCATTAAGCTTTGGAATAAGCTCCTGTCAGTCATTCCAAAGTGGGCTTAACGATTGATGGACAAGAATGACCAGTAGGAACTGAAAAGGATGGACACAAGTCATTGACTTTGTGACCAAGTTCTGAACAAGGACAGCTAGAGCCACCCACATCACCGCCAATGACCACACTGAGTACCCACTCGTGACTTGACAAGTCTGTGACACTAGTCCTTGGACATAGGAGCACAACAGTGCAAAGTTTACTCTTCCTTCACCTCAACCGCTGTCCTGCCTCAACATACAGCAGCAAAAACAAGCTACCGAGGAACTGATAACTGCCCACTGATCTGCAGGAGAAGGTGCTGAGCCCAGTGAGGATGAGCAGTTGCTCTGGTCCCCAGAGCTTAAATTTCCCAAGCTTGAAACATTTGACTGAACAACACAAAAAAGAGATGTAGGAATCAAGACCACAAGCTACCTTAAATCAGTGAGCTTTTTTCTTCCACGTTGCTCATCTCTTTTCTCTCAGCCTAAAATAAGAGAACAGAACATGTACTGTTCTTATACGGAGAGCAACACTCTCTTAAAAAGAATGGGCTATTAACTTCTGAAAGTTGGGTCCTTTCTGTAGCCCTCTCTTGCAACAAGGCATTTGCTTCCATTTCTCAAAACTAAAGTAGGAAATGGATACTTGGAAAAGGCATATTCCAAAGGACAATCCCTAAAAACAAGGCTGCTCTTTTCCTGCAGTGCCACCCTTGATGAGTCTCTCCAGTGAAGCTGATTACAGCAGTAAGCACAAGTTAGCCTCTCAAACATTTGGGCAAGCCAGAGTCTTCAAGGGGAAATAGGCCATTTCATAAGCAGCAGAACTGAAGTCACTTGAATTCCTCCAGATTTGTGTCTCGAAGTTAAGTTCCTGTGTGACCAAACTGGTGTCTAATAAAAGGAGAGTCAATACCATTCCCACCTGCACAAGAATTGCTGGGGTCCCTTCCCTCCACCTAATTGCCTGTTTTCACAAGATGTACAGGAACTTATTACTTCAGAGCCTTTGTGCCTTCTGAGGAACATCACTGCAATTCACCAGCAGGTTCAGAGCAAGCAGAGATGGGGACAGAAACCAGGCTCACAGACGTGCAACATGGTTACGTGATTCCCATTTCCTTAATCAGGGTAAAACTCCAGACGCGGTCAGGGGGAGCCGCGCATTCAGGGGAAGTGCTGGCACATTCAACCCAGACCAGTGTTACTCGTGACACCTGAGCAGGCTCTGCCCTGCTCTCTGGGGGCTGCTCTGCGTATGGTAAAGCGCCTGACCTTCCAACATCTGTTCAGCTTTTATATGAAAGCAAGTCAGGGCCCTGTAAGGCAGAGCAACATCTTTGTTGACATTTCAGTCCCTGAGAGAGAAGCTCTCCTTTGGCTTTGTGTCAGTCACCTTTGGCTGTGTCAGAAAATAGTGCAAAGCCGTCTCTCTCAAGCAAAGCCGTTTGGCTGTGCAAAGGTTGCCAGCAGACAGACAGGAGTCAGCGGCTTGAGAAAGGAGACCTAGGATCACTGCACACAATCTCACCTTTTATTATTTATCCACATTTACAGCCTGGTTCTAATCCATCAGTACAAGAAACCTGTTAATAACACCTACGTGATTGGAGAGACTTCACCTCATTTTATGGGGCTCTGTCACAGCAAATATCAAAGCTCGGCAAAACAAAAAGGCACAAGGAACTGTCTCACACAGCCTGGGATCCCTCCTGCTCATCTCCCAAGCAGCATACCTTTGATACTGCATTCAACTAGGAACTTGAGAGCATTCTGTTGTCTCAGGTTCATGCCATAGCTTTGTGTGCATGTAACTCCCCCTTCTCTGCCCCCGCATCATCACAGACTAGAACAAAGCATGATTTTCATATCTAATAGCTTCCCAAATGCTTGCTGTTCTTGAACAAAGTGGCACCCCATGTGCTTCAAGACACTTGCTAAAGGCTGCAAATAGAAGAATTCACTAGAACATGACACTCTGTCTATCCTCAGCAATGAACGTACTTCTGCTCCAGAGAGGTCAATCTGGAGTGTGTACAGATGCTTTAAAGTTGGCTTTTGCAGGACAGTAAGATGGTCACTGGTGCAGTACAAGCTCTCCACAGAAATTTCACTAGTGCGCTCCAGCCCTGTCACAGTGCCTTCATCATGTTAGTTCAAGGTATACACAGCTGGGTACAGTCTTACACAGACCATTGTCCAGTAGGTTTTTCAATGGCTCTCTACTTCTACAAGACTTCAGAAGATTTCCCAAGCCTCAGGATACTCCTGAAGACACTGAGGCTTGGTACGAAACCACAAAATACAACTTTGATGTGCTTCAGGACATTAAGTAGTACTCCCAACATCCTAAGACCCGGAAAAATTACGGAGCTTGTTAAATGAGGATAATCCTAAGTAGGTCACCTTCAGCATTACTCAAGACAAAAGCTTTCAACTGTTCCTGCTGATACGGCCTGAGAGAACATCTTGTGTTCGAATTTGGCAATTGGTGTGCACTTGAATCCATGAAAAGACACAGTATTCATGTATCAGAGAGCCAGGAGGGTCATTAGAAGTATCCATATAATTTACAGATGTACTGTGTTTAGCTGCAGCCAGTGCCTCGGTAGCAGTATACATTTTCTGCCCATGAAAAGGCATCAGAAGTGGTCAAACATGGAATTAAAATGGCATTGAGATGGAATAAACAAACAGTAATTCAGTTTCCTTTCCAGTTCCTTTGGCGACATCAGCAAGTCTTCATATCACATCTATAACCAAAAATGCTCCTATTCTGTCAAAGAACTTCTTTCATAAAGTTATCAAGTACGTAACAGAAACAGAGCACATTACTTGACTCGCTGCCTCACCCAGAAGACAAAAACCTCAATTCTTTGACATTTAGAAACTTTCTGATTTTTTTTTAATCTTATGCCAATATACTCCTCTAAATTACACAGTTCTTCCTGAAGTTAAGTTGTGTTTACTTACACTTTTCTTCTGAATCTCTCTGAGCCTGAAGCATGCAGATAATCACTTTGCCAACTCTAGTTTTGACCCCTGATCCCAAGGCTTACAATCATATCAGCAAAGAGACTCTCACAGAATAGTGGCTTCTCAAGAGCAGCAGTGCATGGCCCCATCACGTAGCTGGGCACTGCTTGTCCGATCCCCTAACAGGCAGCCACAGACCCCACAAATCAGCTCAGTCCAGCAGCACTTTAGTTCCATGATAGTCAAGAGATCTCTACATAGAAAAGCCTTGAGAACAGAAAGAAGGTGCTGTTAATATAACATCTAAACAAGAAAGGCGTGTCCTAGACGGGAGCTTAATTGCTTAAGTATCCGTGTTGGGGCACTGCACAGTACTAAAGAAGAGTAAACTAAGAACAATTGCAAGTCATGAGTAGGAAATATTTTTCAGGAAAAAAAAAAAGTAAGTTTTACAGCAGTCTGGTCTGAATGAAAAGGGGGAAAATGTTGCAACTGCTGTTATCTCACGAATTTTTAAGGTTGCTCTTTGTTCAGTGATTCAGAAATATCCAATTTCTTGAGGATATATATTGTGAACAGAACTTCAAACAAGCAGAAAGGAGATTTGAAGGTCCAGGAGTCTGTAGAGGTGCAAGTAACTGTAACGGGAAAGCACCATCTCAAATCTGGCAGAATGACACTGCCACTTGCCAAAGTCTTCCATGACCTGGATGAGTGGGTGTTCCCTTCAGTTTTTAAGACAGTGTCCAAAGCATATAAATCCCCAGAACACCTGGAATCCCCCTCAAGGGTAGACTCTAACTGGAATCCAGGGAATAAGTAAATGAAAAAAACCCATCTTCCACTTCCATATGAAACATCTAGGTCAGGATTGAAGCACACACCAGTGGAATGATCATTGTGCACTCTTCAACCTGTTCAGGGGAGTTTAAAAAAATAGATAAATCTTCTGATCTTTCGCCAGTGTTAAATTCATTCTGAGAAGAGAACTAGGTGCCAGCAAAGACACAAAAATGCTGCAGATGTAGCGGTGATTGTTCAGAGCTCCCAGTTCCCCAGTAAAAGAACAGTGTCAATAATGCTTTACTAATAGACTTAACCAAGTAACCGTTTGCTTTCTGTTACACAAGTCAGTGAAGTAACTCAACAGATCTGCTTGGAAAAATAAACCTAGTCCTTGTGGGCAGCAAACACAGACTGAAACTGAGTGGGAGAGAATGCAGAGGCAGATGAGTGGAGGTAATCGGAAATGACAGAAAGATAAGCAGGCAGAGGGCAAGCAGAGAGCTTTAAGGACAGAGGCAGCAGAGCTGAGATTTTTACAGTGCACAGGTATTTGAAAAGTTCTATCAACAGCTTTCCAACAGAATTATTTCTAAAATCATTCCCCCTAATATATGCAGGGAACCAGCTGCTTGCAAAATGGCCTTTAAACCCTACCTACCATCCCTTATTAGACTAATTCAGAGCTGAAGATTGGTTGATCCTGAAATCCATTTATGCAGGACAAACAGGCATTGAGCAGGGACAAAGAGCAAACACATTGTCAAAGTAATTTTGTCTGCATTTCTGGAAGCACGCTCAGGCTTAACATAGTAGAGCAGCGCGCTTCTCCAACGTCAGGAACAAGAAGATACAGCAGACATTGCACCACCATCCTAACCGAAGGCTTCGCTACCCGTTTCCCTCACATTACAAAGGTAACAAACTCTAATTATAACAAGCGTTGGCTTTCTGGACAGTTTCTGTGGATGTAGAAGTCTTCAAGAGCCTTTCACCAACTCTTAAATGCTCCCGACAAAGACTTCTAATAAAAATAAAAATACAAGTGTTATAACCAACAGGAAGTCTAATGCTAACAGATTGAAGGATCAGCAGCTGAGCTGACCTAGCGCTATATTCAGATCACTGTAACACACTCTCTTCAACATGTCTTGTTCCATACAGGAAGCACTGGTGTCCAGGAAGGTTACTTGAGAAGGTCTAGCTAGGATCGATAACTTTAAACTGCTTTGGAAGCATAGAAAGTATAACCAGAAAATATCTCCAGACAAGGAGGCCTGTTGGGCAGACAGACAGCGTCACAGGGGGTCAAAACCCACAAACAATTAATGCAGGCGTGATGGAGCAAGAAACCTCCCCACGGAGCATAGATTTTGTAACAGATGAATGCTCCACAGTCCTGGACAGAGACGCTCTGTGGAGAGAACACACACCAGCAAGCAGCATCAGGGCAACTTCCACAAGCGTTCTCCTGCAACATGCCATAGCTCTGACGAGAAAACGATTGGCTTGCTACTAACAGGAGGGCTCATCCATTGTTCATTAACTTCCCAGTTCTCCTTCACACTGCAGAGGAGGGCTAGTTAGAGCAATCTTGTTTGGTAGCAGCTTTCCTGCTGGATTGGGACCAATGGCACCAGAATAACCCCTGCACATGCTATCTACGCAGAGACATTGGGCTGATCAGTGAAGGCTTTAAATCCTATTATTCCTCAAGGTGTTCAGCCCCAAGACCTGCTAACAAAAATAGCTGATGGATGGTGTGTGAAAACTGCAAACTGCGTGTAGAAGGAAATCAACTTGTGCAGACTATGACCAACAAGCAGCATAACAAATCTTTGGTTTCCCTAGTTTGTCATGAAGACTTTGGCATCACTGATATAATTTCCCAAGTTATAGCCAAGTTGTCGGAGAATGGATCTAACATTAGCACGCAAGTTATGGAAGCCACGGCCATTTTGGAACTTCTTGGGAGTCTGAAGGCATTTGACCACTGACCTTGTGCTTCTAACCAGCAGCTGCTGTCGACAGCAATTTTTGTGGATCTGTTTCAATCTAACTTCAGCAGCAAAACACATAGTTTAAAAATTGGAAATCAACTTCTTTCTGTCCAAGACTGCTTGGTCATCAGTCTCCCGGAATTAATCCAAGAATTTCCACTTCCAACTTGCCAACATGGTGCCACAAATCTTTTGTGAAAAAAATCTGGCATTAAAAAAGCATGATGTATCACAACACTCTGTCACCCTCAAGCAACTATTTCCCATACAAGATAAGCCAGATTGAATATTGGCTGTAGTTCTCAGGAAAACTGCCTACAGCTACCAGAGAGTGCAGAACTTGAGAAACCTGTTAGATACAATGGATCCACTTAGGTCCCATTAATTTAAGCCAAAAGAGAAGTAATTTTTAAAAAGAGAGGAAAAAAACTCCAATACATCAGAGAAACACATTCCTTTCCTGACAGTGCTTGGCTCTACTTCGGTTAAAATTTTGATACCCAACTTCACAAGCCTTTTCAGATTCACCCACTCAAAATCCACATCACAGCATCAAGTCAGTTAAAATTTCTCACTCTGGACTGGCTAGATCTTACAGTATTTTTAATATAAAAAACATTTTAGACTGCATTTAAACAGGTTCAGGCAAACTAAGTTTTAAAACAAGAAAAACTGTAGCAGGGACCATATTTTAGAAGTAACAACACACTAAATAGTTCAGCTTCGAAATTGTAACAATATACNACACACTAAATAGTTCAGCTTCGAAATTGTAACAATATACTGACTTCTTTCCCTCTTTTAACAAAGTTGCCTTCAAACCATCTGTGAAACACGCAGATTTAGATTAACTCTACCTGTAAGTATATCTGAAATCAGAACCATCAAGCGAGAAATTAGACCCAAAGGCAATTCTGCCTCACTGTAGTAATATTAAAAAAACCCCAAAACACCAAACAAAAAACCACACAAACAAAACTCCAAATCCAGAAAATTAAAAATAAAAGCATACACGGACTCTGCACTGGTAGGCAAGAGACTGCTTCTGAGAAATGTGGTCCTTATTCCAGACCAGGCAACAGACAGAAGAACTTCAGAGGAAACGATGATGCAGAGTATGGAGTAAGTATCTCTGGAAGAGGAGCCTTGAAGCACAGCCAAGTAAGCAGAAAAGTTTTAAGCTTATTTATGCTTTCGTTTTCTTCAAAAATTACAAACTCCAGGAGGTGCCATTTTTGGGGCTTTATGCGGCCTGCAAACAGCAGACAGTAAGTTAATAAGTGCTGACGACATGCCAGGCTGCGGGGAACATCAGGGCTCCGTGAAGTGCTGAGACACAAAGCAAATAAAGAACTTATGCCTCCAGTTTCATAAATAGCAGGTACAGGCAGCAGCCATTTCCATTTTAAGTAGGCCAGCATTTTACTCTGGGACATGCCTCATATATTAAAATGGCTGGTTACATCCTTTCAGGCAGCTCTATATTTTTAGTCTATCCACCGCTGAACTCTTGAGGATCTGAAGTGTTGTGTATAGACCCCAAGACTCACCGGAACCAAGAACCGCTGCTTGAACAATCAAAACAGTAACTGTTTCCATGCTTTATAATTAGAAGCAAAATATGGATCCTTTGAAAAGAGCAGGTCAGGGTCTGCTCGGGTACAGTTAATCCACTGCTGCTCTCCTCTGTGTTTACGACTAAACAAACAGCAGCTGCCTGCAGCTTGCAGCCTCTCCACCAACTCCCTTGTGGGGGCCATTTATTGAGTCATAAACTCCTCCGATAGTGTTATCACCACAGCATTTGCACAAATAAAGGTTGGAAAAGAGAGAGATTTTAAAAAAGAGAATTGACTTTACAAAGGAGGCAAGAATAACACTTTCCAGGTATGTTTGCTTTGAGCAAGGACCAACCAACAAAAGGCAGGGCAAGAACACACCTGGCTGCGGATGGCTGGACACATCATCCTCCAGATATGAAACACTCAGATTTATCTGAAACTACAAAGCTGAATTTCTGAAAGCTCAAATAACCCTAAAGCCTTTCAAGTTAGATATATTGCATTTCAAGTACCATACTGTGTGATGTATTTATATCTCCTCGAAGAGACTTCAACACCTGAGATCCACCTCTGCAGAGTGCTGAGGGAGGAGAAATCCTGGCATTTCTCAAGTGCAGATGTGGACCACACTTAGAGCTGGCCAAAACTTACTTCCCCCAATCGCACACACTGGCTGCTACTCACTAGTCCAGTAACACAAACAATCTATAAAGCATTTTGCAATCCATCAGAATGGAAACAGCTCTTTGACAAGAGCCTAATGATCCAGAACGATCCGAGATACCTGCAGTGCAGCCTGTGGCATCTAACACATCCCGAAGTTGTTTCTCTTGAGCACAGAGATTCAGGTTGTTGAGATGACAGCTCCCAGCAGGCCACACTTTAGCAGGATCCAAAACGCTTGTGCGAAACTGCTCCATCAGGATGGGACACTGCACAACTACCTGTGGCATCTTCTTAGCAACCCAGGTTGTTGCCCACAGGTTAGAGACAAACTTCCAGTAGAGCTGCAGTTTTTTGCTGGGTGCACCAAACAGCAACTGGGCTTTCACAGGGATCATTTGGAAAAGTAGGTGCAGTAAATTGACCACATTCCTTTTTATTACAGTCAAGGGCAAAAGAGAATGCAGTTGACTCAAGGTCACTTGGTGGAAACCAGTCACTCAGTGTTTTGGAAGGGCTTGTTTGCATAGCAGTGTGACTCATAGTAAATGAGTATGAATTTTCCCTGCACTTCCCCTACAAACCCAGAATGTTCATACATAGAGAAGTTGCTGTAGCATAAACTCACTCACCAGTTTATTGCATTGTAATTTCCTCATACAGAAAAGCCCTGAAGTCATGACAGAAGTAGGTTTACCTTTGTCTGTTATGAATAGCAGACTCGCGAGAAGCTGGACACAGAATAAGGAGAAAGAGCACAGAATTATGAATGGCTCCTAGCTCAATGTATACAGCTCCTACTGACAAGGGAATACATGTGTCTGAGTAAGCAGCTCTTCATAGCCTGGTTTGGCCAGGAGCTAGAGCACAAAAATTTCACCTTGGTCCTTCTGTGAAAGACAAGCACCTAGAGACAGGAAGAAAACACTTGGAAAGAAAGGGGTACACACTCCTTGCTAACGGACGTTTTTCTCCACACCGTCGCAAGAAGCAGGATCTGTTTGAAATCTCAAATCACGTTAATGTATGGTCACCAGAGGCCGCATTTTTCAAGTGGCAGCTGGTCAGAGATTCCCTGGTAAAACCACCAATTATGTAACAAATTAACCAACTAAAATTCAGTGGTAATTCAGATTTGCCTACTGGTGTGAACAGGACATAAGGGAAGTAGAATGGGTCACAAGTACTCTAAAAAGCTTGCATGTGAGTGTGCATTTGCAGGGGGAGGAAAGTAACTCACTAATAGGACTCAGACTTTGGAAAAAAAAAAATCTTTTGTTTTTCCCTTCCATCTGGACTCAAAGCAAGAAATTACGCAGATTTCCATTGCCCACTCTCCTTTTCCTTCCACACCCTCTTCTCATTGGCACAAGATAAAACCTCGGGGAAACAGCAGCAGCAATTTTCAATTCTCATTATCTAACAGCAGCAGTAGCTCTTGGTGAAACTTGCGGTCAATAAACTAGAGGCAATTTTAAAAGACACAATGGGAACTGCCCCTCCCACAGCTGTCCCATTATCCCAGCTTTTATTAGATTTAAAGCCAGCGATTTTTATGCTGTAGCTGAAGTTCTGCAGAGCCAAGAAAACAGACCACCAGAAAAGATAAAACACTCCTAAATTAAACAGGAGACATTACACTAACACACTCTGAAGTCAGAGAGCTTCCACAAAAGCAAAGCACAGGACACAGCAAACAACCCAGAGCCTCAGTGGGTGATGCTCGCTGCAGTGACTCTACCAAAACTTAACACTCAGGATGGTAAAAATGGCAAAGTTAGTGAGTAGGTTCAGCAGGACAAGCTGAAAGCATCGTAGCTACAAAGGCAGACAGAGCAGGATCCTGCTCCCATCACTCCGTGAACATCCCACTATAGGCATTAACTTTGGTATTCACGGTCTAGCGAGTGGCAGAGAGAAATCCTCGCTTGGGGATGGCAATTTAGCTGACCTGTTTCCCGTGGCTGTTCTAGGATCAGACGTGCCATGCTCGAGCGGCGCCTATTTCTCTCCCTTAACTACAAAATAAGTCCTGATGGCCAGAAAACCTATAAAACATGTAAGGTCAGTTACACACCTACCATACACTACAATAAAGTAACCTGCACCAGTAAGAGGGGGTCTACAGGAAATGAGTAGAAAATAAATTGCAAAACTCATTAAATGATTTATCTGATCTATTTGTCCACGGAGTAGAAGTAACTGAGGGCGTATTTCAGCTCCTGGCTCAGAGACGAGATGTGCCCAGCAATAGGCAAAAGGAAATGGGTGCCCAAAGGAACAGTCTCAAACCAACACAGTAAGGGGGAAGATGGGAAGAATTATTGTCATCCACTGTAAGCTGTAATTTTCACTCTAGAAATCTAGAGCCTGCTTTCTCCGAGTCTAATGTATACCATGCCCTGGAGACATTTTTACCAGCCATCAAAAGGAACTTGCAGAGAACCAGATGCTTCATTAAAGAATATTCACTAAGCCTTATAAAATCTTTAGGAAAAAGCAGAGCAACAAATCACCAGTGTGCAAGCGAGACGAAGTCACACATCCAGCTTTGATTACAGCCTCCTGTACTGGAAAACAAATTGTGTTTAAAAAAAAAAAAAAAAGGAAAAAACACCCAAGAAATCAAGAGATTCTGGCCTCTCTTTCCCACATTCCTCCAACCTGAATTTCCTGAATGAGGAACGCGTGAGACAAAGCCATTTGGTAGAAGATGCTAATTTAAACTTAAAGAAAAATAACAGCTTAAAAGGGGAAGGGAGGAGGGAGCTTTAATCCTTCAAGAAAAAACAACAGCTTGTGATCGCTACATATATCTCAGGAGTCAGAGGACTCGGCAAGAGCAGTGAGGCAAATTGTCAGGGCTTGAGTTGTCCTGGGACAAAGGGAACTACAGAAGATGTACTGCCTTACACTTTTTTTTTTTCAGTTGTACTTGTGGAACCCTCTAGTGCCTATATCTAGCTGCAAGGTTTAGTTACCTATCCCTTTGTCTCTCTCATCCCTTCTTGAAACATAGCAAGGAGATTTTCTGCCACACTGTCATCATTCACAGCAAATCGATGTCCTATGTACTGCTCCTTCCAGGAAGTTTCCATAACAGTGGGGAAAAATATTCTGAAGTTCACTGAGCACTCTGGGAACTGAGACAGCCCCCAGTTTTTGGTTTATAAAGAAAATCTGCCAAAAACCCCACCAGAACACACATCCAAAAAAGATCCAAGTTAGGATCTCTCACTGCCCTCTGCTGTTACCAATCCTTTAGCTTCCAATTTACTCTTCAATAATGTTGGGCTGGGGCTGGGGGCTGGCAGCGTCCCAGCCCCTTTCTCCAGCGGGTTGGAGCCGCAGCTTGCAAATATGCTGAAGTTTAATGCAATCTGTCTTCTTTGGTAATCACATTCCACCCGCACTGCATGCAATAAAGATGTATTGGTAAATGCATTTGCTAAAGATACACTCCACTGAAAAGGCTACGAGCCTGATTTACAGGAGGCAAGGAGGAAGCATCAGGTAACAGGGGCTGGCAGTAGATGTGCCGATGCTCTGCGCACAGCAACAGAGGGCACGGATTGTGCAGAAGCAGCACAGGCACCGTTTTACTTTAAAGCTGAGAAAGAAAAAGAAACCACACGTTTTGGGAGCTGGGGACTTTAAAGATATCAGAGAAAAGCCCTTTCCCTGGCAGCTTTAACCTTGCTGATTTGCAGACATACAAAGACCTTCTTTGTAAACAGGAAGGAAAAAAATTCCACTAGGACTAGCAACAACATTTGGTCTAATATATCCTGACAATTTTCCCATCTCCTTCTGTCGGGCTTCTTCTGGGAGCCGGCTGGCAGCTTGTTTCATGTTATACTTAAATCAGGCATGCAGCATCCCCTCACAATGCTAATGCGACAGAGAAAGACCGCTTCTATGAAATCTCCACCTCTCCCCCACCCTTTGCTTTAGTAATCCCGTGAGAGGAGCCTCAGTTTAATGTTCCCAGAAGGCTTCATCCTCTTTCCCAAATCCACCACACTACAGTTTCAGCATCTTTTGTAGAATTTTCTACCCGCTAAGAAGAAAAGTCTGCCCTTGAGGAACACCTGAGCCACTGAATTCACACGGCGGGGAACAGCATCCTCTGCACTACAGACGTTTCAAGCAGCAGGATATGTCTTAGCACTCACTTTTCCCAAGACCATATCCTACTTGTAATGTCCAAATACTCTGTTCTTCCCTTCTCTTTCATTTGTTTCAACAGCCAGAAATTCTTCCAAGGTACTGCACAGCCACTGTCCTAAGGCATCAACAGGACCTGCTAGGGCTCTGCATGTCAGAAGGCAGAGCCATAAGCCTTGCCCACCCCCCGCACAAGATGATGCAGCTTTCTTAACGGGCAGCAGCTTTGCCCAGTAAAGGTTTCCTCGTGCAGCAATGAAAGGGAGTAAGACCTCCAACCGTGAAGTCCTGTAACGGGAGGATGTTTAGAGCCAATTCAAAACATTGTTGACATGGACAAAATGGATTTGTCTACCATTTGCAAAATACACCATCCAAGGAGGCAAAACTTGGGGCAGTGGCTGACTTTGAAACCTAGGAGCATCAGTCCTACAGTTTCGGTGGCAGCTCTGTACCACAGGACCCGCTGACAGGAGTGAAATCGGGATGTACCACAGTGCATCTGGGAAATGTGGAATGGATGTGGCAAAACGAATTCCAAAGGGAAATAGTCTCCTATGAACATTGCAATTTGACTAACAGATACCACAGATCTCGGAAATACTTCCCAGAAGAAAAATATCATACAAAAGAAGATAGGAAAGCCAGCAAGTACAACAGGGAAGCTTTTGTTACCTTCTGAGCTGCGCTAACACAGCGCTGATATTCCTTAGCCAGCTCTGAGCATTTGAGCACTTCATGTTTGTTTTCTTGGTAGCACTTCAGAATTTCAGACTGCAGGCTTGCACAGACAGGATCAGTGTTCCTCCTCCTGCAGGGAAAACAAGCACAGAAAGATGCATGAAGAGGAGTTTTCATCCACTTAATACCACCTTACCACTGACACACATATTAACCTTCTTCTGGAGTCACGTAGTCCTAATAGAGAAACTGGTGGGAGCAGCAACCAACAAAGTGGGTTAAATGACCAACAGTGTCTTAGAATGAAAACTCCAGAGCAGTTAGCAAAAAGAAGGAACGCGTTCTTCCTAGGTTGGTGTGGAAAGCTGGTTTACCCTTAGAGAAAAAAAATCACCATCTCTCCTCTGCAGTCAAAAGAGGAAAAAACAAACAAAACCCCAACAAAACTCAAAAAACAATTTTGAGAGGTTTAATGATTTCCTCAACTCACACTGGAAATCTTTGGCAGAACTCGGGAATCCTGGCCAGGCCTGTGCAAGGTCTATAACAGTCCAACAAGGAACTGAACAGACTTATCTGCCTTGATCTATTGAATTCTCATCTATTTAAACACTTCAAAAAAATCCAACATGGTTGGAAGCACTGCAATTCTCCTAGTGTCTAGAAAAAACAGAATAATAGCAAGACCAGATATCTGCTTCTTTGTATTTCTGAAACAATTAGTACTCATACCCTGTAAATGGCATTGACAGCTACCCAAGAACAATTAGGAAGGATGTTCTTATACTCTAATGTGCATGTGTACATATGGCACATCATCAGCAACAGTACCAATCAAGGGGAAGGTCATTGTAAAACAATACCAGCAACAATGACACACACAGAGTAACAACATTGTCATCAGCTGCACAGACAGGCAGACACAAATTGCAGGAATCTGCAGCACGATTGCCACGGTATGTTTTACTAGAGAACATGAGAACATATGCTTAGGTGTAGCAATCCTCAGATGCCGCCTCCCAAACCATAAACCCATTTAATTCCTTGAATTTTCTGCCCCAGTGTGCTTAGAGAGATCTGTGCCCAAGTACCAAATGTACATCTTCCTTCCAAAGCACTTGGTGCCACAGGCAGGCATTAATGCCAGGCTATGATGTATTCATTTCCACCGGAACAACAACAGGCACTCGTTCAGCAACAGGGCTTCATAGCAGGGCAGAAAGGAGACATGACCTGTTCCTGAGCACACCTCATTCTCTCAGGTGTAACAGTTTTCTAAGAAACATGTAATTTTAAACCAAGATCATCTGAAAGCTTTTGGGTAGCTCAGATACAAGTTTCCAATCATGCTTGATTTTGTAAGGTGCTCAGGAAGGCAAGTGGAAGGGCCAAACGAAGAGAAAGAGAAAAATAAGTAAAAATTCCGTCCTTTCCATAACAGCAACCTGGTTGCTCCCTCAAAATAGTTTGGCTGACACATACTCCAAATGATACTCCTCCAGTCCTCAGTCTTACTGCCAATATACATGGGTAGGCTAAGACTTTATCAGTAACAGTATGACAGCCACACTCTAAATTACTGAGGTTTGAATCAGAAACCACCAGAGATACTATACAGACTTCTTTTCCCACCCCTTCACTAATCTTCCAGCTTTTAGAAGAAACGTATTCCATGCATGGCCCCTAGAGGCTAGTGTGCATTTCTAATTTCTATGTTCTATAGTAAATCACCTTTAAAGCCTCTAAAAATCCCTATTCTAAAAAGTCTTCAAGTTTTGGAATAGAAAAGAACCCAGAGAGAGCTTCAGAAACTCATAATGTTGGCATTTTGCTTTGTCACTAACTTTAATGTCACTCTAATCAAATCAGTGAGACTGTGGAAACGATACCAAACAATAGCAGGTCAGGAAATACCACCAAATCCCTCACTTCATTGAAAAAGTTAAGACTTTTAAAATTAGGTTTTTGAAACTCAGCCACGTTAAACTGAAGGGCATTTTGCAATTTTCACACAAAGAGATGGAAGAGTAAAAAGGTACAGCACGCCACAAAGCAGTCTGTGTTCATCTGAAACGAACAATGTTACAAACATCTCAGAAATATTTAGAAGAATGTTCAAGGTCGGCGTGGAGAGCTATGGGAATTGCACCTTTTTTTGTTTGTATCTGCTCCTTCACTGTCCCTCCTATGGCATCAGTCTTCACCGCCTAGAATAAATAGAAAGCTAGGAACTGTCTGTGGGCTAAGGCAGCAGCGCAAAGTCTAGGGCCCTCTTCTTTCAGAGCCCCTTGGGTGCTCAGCCCACAGTACTGGGCGCTATTCAAAAGCCACACAGCAGTGAGTGTGAAGCCCCAGAATGAGAGTTGGTGCCGAAAGCCCTCCAGAGGCAGGGGATCAACCAGCCCTGAGTGCCATGCATTGCCCAGCCAGTACTGAAACCAGTGTTCGTACAGGCCACTTCCCACAAGAGCGAGGGCTTATTGCATACCAAGTATTCAGAATCACAACAGGAATATTCTCCTTTATCTCTTCAAAATGACATCTCAAACTCTGGTTATGCATCAATTGCACCAAATTCTCAAAACAGATTTAGAGAAGCTAATCAACATTACGCAAAGTTGGTTAAGGTAATTACCAATACAAATTACATGAACCAATATATTAGTGCATTCAGAAGTGAGCTGGAAATTCAACAGAACCAGTTAAATCCTGCTGAGAATGATGTTTCACTTTGGAGGGGGAAGCTAGCGCTGCTGGGGAGATAACTGCGACTGTGCCCCGCTCTGCAGCGTGATCTATGAAACAAAGGGACAACAAGGAAATGCGAGATCACCATAAGGAAGCATGTCCTGCAGACTCCAGGAGTACAGAAGTCATCCAGGTCCAGCAGACTAGTTCTGGCACCCAGCTGGACTGAAAAGGGGTATCTGAGCTGCTTTGGTGAACAACTGCTTGAGGGGCTTTCCTCCCAGCACAGCAATTACTGCTTGGGTCCTGCCTGACTCAAAGGGATGCCACTCTTGCTCACATTAAGCCTCTTAACTTCAGGCTGCAACATTTCCACATAAGGTAGAACTACAGCTGTATACACCAGTTGCACCTTACAGCTATCTGGTTTTACTCTTTCAGACACGTATCTTTTCAGATGCTCCTGCATGTATGAAAGGAAAAGGAATTAAACATGAAAAAACAGCATCTAACTACAAGCATCTCTGTGGAGAGCAATGGCACATTGACTTCCAAAGGAGGTGGGCCTTTGTCAACTATCTCCCTAACCTCAGCCCAGCTCAAGGCTGTTGGCACTAACCAACCCCTAGAAAAATTAATCTTCCAGACACTCCACTAGACTGCTCTTGGTAAGGATCTCATTGCTAGAGGGGTTTTATTTCTTAAACAACAAGGGGGAAGGAATGTGGTGGAGCAGGGATGAGGTTGGAATATGTAAAGAGCAGAAGCCTACCATGCTTTGACCTTTCTTCTAAAATGGGTCATAGTTTTAAGCATAATATGCCAGCACTAAATAAAGCAGACAATTAGCCTCTGTCTAAAATAAAACAGGTTGCGATTGCTACCACTATTACCAAAACAGATCCCAGAGGCTCATTTACAGCAGCGAGGAAAAAGGCAAGAGAGAAAGGCTGGGCTGGGAGGAACTAGGACAATACCTGCAGACAGGGAAGCCTGGGAGATGAGCTCTGACAATACCTCGGAAATAAATGCAAGACATACAGAATATTAAAGATTAAATGAGTAACACACTCTTATCTGTTTAAGGAAGAGGAAAGGAGGAAAGCAGACAAGATGACAGGTGGGAAAAAGGAAAGGATGAATCTAGAAATAAAACTCATTAGCAGGGCCTCCCCCATCATAGTGGGGAAAGAAACCTTCACCTCACCACCGTTCAATGGAAAGGAAGGCTACGTAGATATGACATCCACAATTTCAGACCTTACTCTCTCACTCCCATAGAAGGACCTAAATCAGGTCTTTGTCTGGAATAGAATGGAGAGCTTTTCTTAAAATGAAACAAAGGGCATCCCTCTCCCTGCTATCCCTGGAGGTAAGATGGAACAAGCACGATCTTGCTGCATTTTGACACACCAAGAGTTACCAAATCCTCTCTATCACTGCGTATTCCCTTTATTTAATAAATGAAATCTCATCAACTTATCCTTCTTCTATTATCACTGCTGACATCAATCTGATAATATTGGCTTGGCGTGGAATCGTGCTATTATATGTCCTCTTGATATTTAATTTAAGAGAAACGTCTGCAGTGGGGTGAATATGTGAAGCAAGCTTTTTATTACTGGCAGCAGTAAGGATGCTGGGAGTGAATTAGACATTCATCTTAGTCAGGGCCAATCTAGTGGCTCAGAAGAGGTTTTCTTCTTAACCCTCTCCTAACTGCTCAATAGCGTCAGGTAATGGCTGCTCCAGTCAATAATGGCATTCATTTGTCTTGGCAAATTCATTTCTACATGGATATAAACCCCATGAAGAAGTGCTAAGTGTCTGGGAGGTTAAAGCAAGGTTCTTCAAGAATTTCCACCATAAGCTCTGCAACAGTAGGAAGAGTGCTGGTCGAAATGCCCATCAATTAATCAAGAAGCAACACAGCTTCCAAAGACAAACACAAACTTATTGCAAGAAGCGATTAAGGCAGCATCACCAGGATACAGATCCCGCAGACAGAAAGTTTCAAACACAGCACAATGGCTACCTGCTACTTGCTGCTGACAGGTTTCCTTTTTGGAAGAAGAATTATGGAGTCAGTATTGGAAAGCAAGGGAAAGCTGGAAGATATATATGTATTTGCTAGTCCTTCCACCCAGCTGAAAAATCAGACTAGCCAAGCAGAGACACAACTTTAATGCTTTAGGTCTTGGCAGTTCTTTAGACTAGTGCAAAGTCAGTAACTCCACAGTGAGTACCACACCATCATTTGGTTTTACTGGCTAGAACAGCAATTCCAGATGGATTTAAGAGCAAGATCCTCTTTTACCTTTTACTCTGGGAAACCATTCAAGTTGAGAAAAAAATCAGGATAGGGACTGATGGTATCTAAACCCAGACTTTTCGATACCTCTGCTCAGAAACTGAAAACCAGAGACACACAGGGTCTCTTGCATACGCCAGCTTTAGTGTAGCTACCTCCGCTACACAGCTGCAAGCAGCAACCTAAATGGGGCAGCAACCTGGCATTCCCTTGGGTTGCAAAATCCAACAACTGACTTAGCTGCTTTCTGCTGCATTATTCAACTAAGACTAGCATCTGAGCTAACTTGAGCAAACCACATTAGTCACCAGTGCCACCACAGTGCAGACAGCCTCCGAGGTCAGCAACGAGGTATCCAGGCAGACCTGCGAGCAAAACCCAGGGCGCACAGCAGCAGCTTCAGCATGCCAGGAAGGGATCAGAGATGTGTCATATAGCTGGTCGGAATGGTTATATATTCAGGGTACATTACACGCATTTCAGACTAAGCTCAGGGATACTTTG
The DNA here is from genome assembly GCA_013389965.1 of Todus mexicanus. Classification (NCBI taxonomy): domain Eukaryota; kingdom Metazoa; phylum Chordata; class Aves; order Coraciiformes; family Todidae; genus Todus; species Todus mexicanus. Next base: position 46,186 of record WEIS01016375.1, read on the forward strand.
GTCACGTAAATGTGGTGTCCTGCCATGCTGTCCTGTACATACATAAACCGCAATAAATGGTTAACTGACCTGTAAAACTGCATTCTCCCTTGGGTAGTGCTTGGCTCTGATGGCTTCACTTTAACATGTCAGAGAAATAACTCTAGACAGATTCAACACACAGCACATAGAAAGGTTCCATCCTCTCTCATTATTGCATCCTTGACATTTACAGCAGAAAATTAAACACAATTGAAGCATTTCATTTACATATAACAAACTCATCAGCACAGAACAAACAGCCAGGAAAAGCAACTTCCAGCACAGGCTTCAGGAATCTGCACTATCACAAAGCAAACACGATGGCCACACCACAACCTATGGGATTCTCTTATCCTGCACCTCAGCTTGTTAACGCGGCTTGAATGAAAGAGGGAAGAGTCATGTTGCAGCTGTTTGGCAAGTGAAGTAAGAGATGGAAGCAGCTTAATAGATTATCCAAATGTCTACTAAAAACTCAGTAATATTTAAGCTACATAACCTAGCACAGTGTAAACAAACTGTATGCCTCAGGAGGATAAACTAAGGTGATCAGGAAGGAAATATTTCTGATCAGCTTGATGTATTCAAAACACTGCTCAGCGGGCTTTGCCACTGATCTGGATGGAATAGCAAGGCTTGTAGAAGTAACACTGCATAGTGTAACAGGAGTTGGACTACAGAAAGGTGAAGCCCCATGGCAATTTTCTTGAGAACAGGGACACTACTTCGAAATCTCAGCTGAAGCAGTTCTACTCCTGTCCTTCTAATCCCTTGCCATAGGCCTCGTCACACTGTCTGCAGCACACCACTGCACAGCTGCAGTATTTCCCCTCTCTCCTCCTTGACAGCGGCATACAATGATAGGTCACTCGATTCTCTTTTTCCCTACCTTGTCCATCGAAGTACCTAATGAATGCATATTTATAAAGTACTATCAGCTTCTGCGTGTCTCTGTGATCCTACAAAATTCATCACTCAAGTACTTCCCAATCTCCACTCCTGTTTTGACAGCTTGTTTGAAGCTGCCACACAATTGCCCACTGCAGTTTGTGCTCTCAACGCACCTTTGTCCTTTCCGGGACAGACGCCTCCTTTCCTTCCAATCAGATTCACAGAAGCTGTTCTGAAATCTTCTCCTGTGTAAGTAATTAGATTCTATCACTGAGAACAAAAGTTAACACAAATGCCCAAATCTCAGGTGTCAGCAACTTGTCATGTCACTGCTCTGTATTCAGTGAAAATAACCTGACCCAGCCACGTTTTCTTCATCAAATGAAAAAAACCCAAAACCCAAGCTCTAAAACATACGGGTTGAAGTGGAAAATAACTAAAACTTAGCAGTTCTCCGTAACAACCTCTACTATTAGAAATCCAACAATGATCTCTCAATTTCCGTGATGATGCAAAGAGATTGTGTGACCCATCCAGTGCTGGTTCCAGCTCTGTCTTACTCCAATGCATCACAAACTCTCCCATCCTTCTACACAGTTTATCCTTACACGCAAGCCATCATTTCCCATTTGACCAATGGGTCATCCTCAAAGATCTCCGTTTATGCAGTTTCAACCAAATGTAACCAGCTTCCTTAGCTCCTCACAAGCTGCAGGCACTGGGTTTTTGGTGGTGGGCTGCGTGTCTTTGGAGCAGGAGGAGGGCAGCAATATGCAAAATACAGGACAAAACCCTATAAAATTAAATGATCCCTACCCTACTGAACCTGCAAATGCAATAACCAACCATTCCTATTAGCATTCCGCATGGCAGATGGCAAGTGGTTTGGAATAACGAGAAACTTTTCCCCACAAGCGGATAATTCCAATGTACATTTGGATGTAAATTCTTTACCGATTATGGTGGTAGAATACCGAGTTATGAGAAACTGCCAGTTTGGAAGATGAAAGGAAAACTATTGCCTCTCCCTTCCCTTGCCAAGAGATACAGAAGTTAACAGAACTGCATCTCCTGCCCACAAAGCCATGCACCATTTTTTTCCAAAGATGCCAAGCTACTAAAAGTTGACTAGCAAAGATGAAGAGCCTAAAGTTAGCAGCAAAACGGTCTCTGGAAGCCAAGCAGGAATGAGTCAGAATCTTGTTGCTGGAAGGAGCTCTCTGAATCAGGAAGGAAGCTGGCTCAGCTCCCACAAGGCAGAAAAGCAATATAGCAAGCAATAACTGAATCTGAAAACAACACACAGCCCAACAAGTGACCCGAATAGGGATTTTCTTTCTTCAGATAAAAAATATCATCTAAAAACTGGTTAAGATCTCAGGTCAGGAAGGGAATGCATGCAGCACTGGCCCGAAGAATATATAGGTTGTGGCAGTGCTGTAATTTCTTAGGGTTAGCTGGGGAACTGCCTGCTGGGAGAACGCCAAGCCCATATTCTTCGTTGGTCCATTAAACTCCTCCCAAAAAAGTATTCTACAGAAAGCAACTGAAGATGTGATATGCTGATTGCATATTACTGCAAGACATGAGGGACAGACAGGTTCAGTAAATTTTTCCTATGTGAGATGATCTTGTAATGATGTCAGACTTCTAACAAAATGCTCTTTTAAAAAGAAAACCCTGACCGCTCATTTGAGCGGCAGTTACTTTTCTAAAATGCCACTAAGCATTGTACCAGGTCCCTACAGTTTACACCAGACTACGCAAAGGAGTACCAGTGATGGAGAAAAATGAGTCCATTAGTATATTCTGCGCTGGCAGAGTGACACATCCTTCCAAACATGGAGAAACAACTTTTGAGGAGAATGAAGTTGCCAGCATTAAAGTTCAGGTGGGATCTGAAGCTAAACATTCACCTTATTAAAAAAATCCCCTTGCTTCTGCCCACATGCTCTAGTCTTCAAAATCACAGTGCTCTCTTTTACTGCGCCGTGCAATTTGCTGACTACTGACTCAGCAAGATCCCCATTAAGCAGCTACTCATCCTCCAAAAGAACATCAGTAATGATGCTTTCAAAGAACACACACAGCCTTGAAGTCTGGTGGTTTGGTGTCTTGGTTTTGGGATGGTTGGTTGTTTTTT
>WEIS01016377.1:0-14321 GCA_013389965.1 Todus mexicanus
AATGGAAAAAAAAGGGGAGGGGGATTTGCAATAAGCAAACAACTCCCCCCTCCCCGTCTGCTTTGTTTGCGAGCTAAGGCCCAGCTCTGCTCCACAGCGGCTCAGCCTCCACAGCTGTCTGCTCTCCCAGTTGGCTCCCATCACTGCCGAGCTGGGACGGGTTTCCAGCGAAGACAGCATTGTTTTATTGGCTCCTCAGGCAGCGCATGCACCATCACGGGGGGGTTATCTCCCCATTTTCCTGCCAGCGCAGAACCAGCCAGCCTGACTCTGTTAACATTAAATGCTTATTTTTCCCCTATTCACTATCTCCAAGCCAAAACAACATCTGGAACTTCAGCTTGCCGTGCAGAGAAGAGAGACAGATTAGAACTGGAAAAAGCTACACATCAGCCTCCAGAGCTTCGTACGCTTCTGCTTCTATTCACATTTCCCACACGTACCTTCCAAAACAGCTCCACTGGGAGAGAAAACAAGTCCCCCACACAGACTCCCAAGCACCATGTAAAGGCCCTTCCACTTCAGAATAACCTCAAAGAGGATTATCAGAAAAATAACAGGAACAAAACCGATAGGAAAGCTCAGAGTAAGACTTTACCACAGCTCTCTCACAAACCAGAGGTGACACACCAGTGACCTAGGAAAGGAAATCAAACAAAGAAGTATTAGTGGTGTGTGTTACTAGATAAAGTCACGGAAAAAGCGCTGGCGCCACCTCAGCACCCCCAGAGGTCCCCTGTGAACAGCCCTGTCTGCGGCGGCACCGAGGAGCTTCTGCTGAGCTCATGCTCAGTGAATCATGCAATCAATACACAGGAAAAAGCGTCGAGCCGCGCTGCACACACGCACCGAAATCCAGCGTGTGCCAACCAGCACCGGCCTCGGCTGGAGAAAGTCCTGCCCGCTAAACGCAGACTAGTTTCTCCAACAACATTTACTTGACTCTTGGTAGTTAATTAACAGAAGTCACGGCGACTGGTTATTTTCTAACCAGCTACCACCCTGCAGAGAGTTTCAAAGCTAAGGCTCACCACCAGAGCGACGCTGTCCCGCTCACTTGCCGCCCGGTCCCCGACAGACGGCTCCCCTCACCCTGCCGAGGGCTGGCCTCCAGCCCAACGCGCAGCTCCCCGCCACGGCCGCGCGTTCCGCAGAACCGGCCGCTCCGGGGAAGCGGAGCTGAGCGCTCAGGGACGTTTCCCACTCGCTGCTCCCAAGCCTGGGGATCCCAGAGTGGAGCAGCACCAGCTGTGATGCCCATCCCGGGTCCTGGCAGCTCCCGTCCCTCCTGCGGCGCGGGCCGCTCCCGGTGGGCACGCTGCTGCGTGCTAGGCAATGAGCACTGCCGGAGAAGGAATGCTCAGTAACGCACAGCCCCCCCGCACAAGTTACACAGTCGATAGTCCCGGGCCGCAGGAAGCTGCCTTGCTGCTGAAGTGCTGCCAAACGCAGCTGACAATCACCGAAAACCCATTTGAATGACCAAAGCAGAATGAAGTGTATGTTTTCAGGGACAAACAAAACATATGTCACGGGTTTCTACACCCAGCGGCCGAGTTTTAACATAACACAGAGTGGAAACCAATTAAAATAGTTCCTGTTGAACAGAATCCATCGCGCCGCAAGTGGAAGGACAGACAGAGTGCCAACCACCACGTTGTGCCACGGCTCTAACGGCGTCTCGGAGCGATGACGAGCCGCCTCAACCAGCCGGCTGATGCCAGCCTTGGAGAGGCACAGCGGCGTACGCTCAGATGGTAATTTGCTACTGAATATGTACAAAAAGCCCTCTCTGCAACGCTGCAGAAATTGCGACTGGTTTAGCAGATCCTCGCTTTGCGCCCAGCTGCTGCCCATCCCCAAGGCAGCTCCCTGCTTCTTAGCCAGCTCCTGTCTCAGAAGGAGGATTAGCCAAAAGCAGCAGCGTCCGGGAGCACGGGCGGCGCAGCAGTTTCCCCGCACGCCCGGCTCTGCGAGCAGCAGGACGGTGCCACCAGCCTGTTCTCGCTGCCACCGCCGTCAGTCTCCAGCCCTCGCCACAGGCAGCCTGGCACCCTCGAGAGAACCAGCAAAGTGGAGCTGAAGAAGGGAATTCTTTAGGAGTGCTTTAATGTGTTATTTTTCTATGTCAGCTGGCTGAATAAACACAGAAATCACTAAAACACCTCCAGAACTCCCAGAGTTGACCAAATAATATGAACTTACTGGAGAATTTGAACTAGTCAAAGACATCTCTACTGATTTGGGCACCAGCCATTTGCCTTTTGCTTGTGTCACACTCGCCAGGGACACGGACAGCACCACATCCGCTTGTACTGGAGCTTTGCGCTTGAACCGCCTCACTGTGATCTGACGGAAGGGACTGATCAACTGCGGGGCTTCCTTCTTGTGCTGCCCACCCTGCTCAGCAGTGACCCAGTACTGCTCCTGGATCCCCCGAGCAAAGCTCCCCTCCAGAAAGAGCTTGGAACGAACCAGCCATGGAACCGCCACTGCATGAAGCTGTTCCTTGGGCAGGTTTGTTCTTCATGAAGAGCCATTTCCACAACCGGACCAAACCCTCCCTCCTGACTCGCAGGAGCGATGTCGCGTTCCCTTAATGCCTGGTTCACGAGGAGGCATTACACTGAAATTGAGCCGCCTACAAAGGTGACACGGCACAAATCATTTAACAGAGAAACGCATGGCGATTGCTCCTCTTTTTCTGTTCCCTTACAAACAAACACCATGATCGTTTCAATAACCAATGTCACAGCTGATTTTGCACTTGTTTTTTTTTCTTTTCTAAAGACAGGTTACTTATTGTCCAGCACGAATTAGCCTATTGTTAAGACCAACTAAATATGGACTTCGAAGACCATTTCCCAGGGCAATGGAATGGGAGAAGATGACTTCTGACTATCAGTTTATAGCTCACGTTCTACCGTGACAGAAAGCAATGCTCTTATTTTGATTATTCATTCCTCTACACACAGAGTATTTCAGAAGTTTACTTTTCACGGGCAAACAGGCTCACAACAGCTTCACTCTGCTAACGATGCAAGAGAAATGATCAAAACATTCTGCCAGCGGAGCCCGTCCACTGGATAAAGGACACCGGACTGAACCAACCCAAAGCAGCCAGTTTGCTGGTGTCTGGGTGACCGGGGGGATAAAATCACCCTGTTAGTTCACAGATCAGACAGAAACACGCTTTGCCCCAGCTCCATAGGCAGGACCAGCAGCACCAGCCTGCCCCATACCCAGCTGGGGCTGCTTGGGCATCCCGGCCCCCTGGCAGAGGGCACCCGTCACCCTGCGCCACTCTGGTGGGAAAGGTTTGCAGAGCTTGCTCAGAGAAGTGCCCTGGATTGGGAGGGAGCCTTTAATCACCTTTAAACTGTCTCATTACGCAGCTGGGGCGAGTGTTTAATAAACGTTGTTCAGCATTTGCTGTGTTCTCGTATGAAAGACGACAAGCAAACAAAAATACAAATTAAATTAAACCCCAAACAGCTCGACCATTCAGGTTAATTTGAACTTTCAGACTTTAAGGCACAGCAGTGGAGGTGAAGCCTTTCTCCTGAGGACCTCAGCCTCGGAATTGCTTCAGAGGTGGGTCAGCCCAGGGGTTAAAATCTCACGATTTCCTCGAATGCCTCCACAGAGGTCTAAGTTTCAGCTTTCTAGTTTTTAACTCAATTCAGAGTAAAATCAAATGCCTTTTCTTTTTTCGCATGCTTTACACAGAAAATCTTGACTACGTTTATTTTACTTAGGCTTTTCAAATTACTCGCAACAGAGCAGGCATGTTTTTGCAGGTTGGCTTGTTTTGCAAGAGAAGTGGCCTTTCAAGATCAGAGAATCAGCAGAACCTCCTTTTAACATTTAGATCCTTCAGTATTTCCTGCAGAAACGGATCGAACGCCGTCGCGCTGCTGCCACACCAAACCCCCCGAGAGTTTGCTCTACAGCGAGCTGTTCCCCTCTCTCTGCAGCTGGCTGGGGTTTTTTTTCCCCTTCACGTTCACACTGGTCAGCATTTTAGAAAGAAATCTTTTCTACGCACACTTGAGCGTTACGCAAGAGTTTAGCAGATGCTCCACAAGCCCTGCTCCTCTGAGGCACCTTGACGCTGAACCTGCAGAGTCCTGCGAGGCCTCCAGCCTCCGCACAGCGATTCCCCCGCACCTCCCACCCACAAAAAACCCCGTGAAAACCCCACAGTCCTCGCCCTGTGAGGTGTCACACGAGCTACATGTTCAGGTAAGACCATCCTGAGTCAAACGTGCAACCTGATGCTGTCACATCTTTTCTGGCTCGCCCCCAGGAACCTTCTCAAGGTGCCATGGTACAAAGACGCACCAGTTAGTGCACCAGCAGGACACAGACACCCCGGGGCAAGCACCGAGATGCACCACGCCAAATCCCAAGGGAGCGTTTCCCGTTGCTGTCCTACCCACCCTCAGGAAGCACTGAGGGGACGAGCGGGGCGGAGGAGCCCCCAGTAACAGCTGAGCAGCAGCAAGTTATTCCGCCATGGATGTTCAGCCACATGCCTGGCCCTCTGCCGTCAACCCCTCTCACGGGGACACGCAGCAGTGTCCCTCCGCCACCTCTAACCCCATCAGCTGCTTGTACCTGCACAGAGCCAGACTCCACCGCAGTTCTCCAGAGCCCTTTACGCGGCCTGACAGAGGAGGGGATCTTCGCTCCCAGCACGTGGGTTCTTCACCCCATAAACCTCGTGACCCCGGTACCAAGACCGCTTCCAGCTTGCAGGCGTTTGAATTCCCGTCCGAAGACCCTACACAAAGCAGGTCGCGTTGGTTCTCCAAGCCCCAGACTGGTTCCGCTCTCACTTCTCCAGGCAGTTACCTACACCCACATTCTGCGGTGCTCTTTGCCTAATGCTCCCTCAGGTCTCCTCCAGAGCTTACTGAAGGAGGCTCCTTTGTTCTCCCAGATTCTCCACAGAGTCCTCCAGCTTCCCCGGCTGCTCTGAAGCCCCACAACCACGTAATCCTACCAGACACCCAACCTGTTATGAACCTTTCCAGAGCACGAAGAGCAGAGCAAGTCCTCTTCAGGGAAAGGACCGCGTGCTACTCTCAGCCAGGCAGCGCCAAGGAAAGAAGAGCCTTCCCCGCTCACCCTGGACCATCAGACCCCCGTGCTCCCCGCAGAAGGCAGGCAAAAGCTGTGAGCGAGGCTCCTCCCCAGGAAAAGGGGGGGTGCCAGTTTGGTTTGCTTTCGCTCCTGTGGTGCGCGCACGCCTAAAGAAGCACGCTTGCTTCTCTTTCCAGATTTTCCATCCTAGCCTGGAAAAATAAATGCAAGTCTCCGCCTTGGAAGCGGGAACCTGATGATTTCTTAACCAGGTGTCAAAGGAGGCACGAGACAAATGCGTGAGTGTTTCAAAAGCAGCAGGTCGAAGGCTCCCCCGCAGCAGAACGCAGGCAGGAATGCCTCCCACTGCCGCTCGCAGGCACCTGGCTCAGGCCACGCAAGGGCTGGTGCTGCAGAGAGCGACGAGGGCACCGCGCAGGAGAGCAGCAGCCTCTGAGCTGCATCTGCTCCACCTCTGCACAGATAAAACACACTCAAGTTCTCAGCCCCTGTGCCTCTGTCTTCATCTGCTGCGGCTCTACTCACCCAGCCTCGCCAGTCCACCTTGCCCGCTTGCTGCAGCCCACTCCCCACAGCTCCACAGCCAGCAGATAATTACTGTAGAGCCAAGCCAGACCCATTCAAATGCTAACGTTTCAGGGCCTCCAACGCTCCTGTTTGCATGCAGGAGGGGCTCTCGTGGAATAAAGAGCATCCACTTCGGGAACTAAACCAACATCACTTTAATTGGTCTGCACGTCAAAGTTTTACAGATCCCCAGACTGGGAACGAAGCAAGCTTTCCTCCTTTGTTAAGGAAGGCGTAAAAGGGCCCCGCAGACTCGGAAACACCGATCTCTCACCAGAGACTCCAGCAAGAGCGTAATGAGCTGACAGCCAAAAGCCAGGCTGGTTGTCTGGCTCTCAACTACATGTCACGCTGGCCTTCCGAATGGAGAGACAGGATAAGGTTCCCCCCCAAATCCTGGGCGTTGTTGTACATTAGAGGCTAATAAATGTTTTATTTGAAGGTCTAACCGACATCCAGGATCAAATCCCAACTAAAAAGGCGAAGCCAAAGACTTTTCCACTCATTAGAGAAATGCCACTTTTGCACGAGGTGGGGAAATACTGTATTGCTTCCAAACGGCATTTTAGTGGTGCTCAGGGTTTTATTTCCATGATTTAGGAGCGGTCACACCGACGCACTCGTTCTTCAAGATACTATTTGTGTCGCGAGGAACGCGTACGGAGGGAAGGGTCTAAAACAGCTTCAGATTTCAGAACAGGTTTGGCAGAACAATTATGCACAGCTTTGCTCCAGAGGTATGGACACGAGCCTTCCAAACGCGTAAAATGCCTACACAAAGACCGAAAAAACTCCCTATTGTTTCGGCAAGTTGGAACACGTTACTCATTGAGATTATTCCCTACTAAAGGCTGATGCAAACGCGCCGGGTCCACAAACACACACCAAAGTGTCTACGTGGCATTTCTGGCACATGTGTAAAGCCCTAATTGACAACCAACTCGAGCGAGGTTAAGAGAGAGCAAGAGCAAATCCGAGGAGCCGCTCAGGAATTCTGAAGCAACAGAAGCCAAGGAGCAGGACCCATGAGAAGGGACGCGGAGGGAAGACCAGGCTGTGACACTTGGAGGGCCCTGGCCATGCTCCGAGCCGGCCCCTTCCTGGTGCTGGCCCCTTGCTGGTGCTGCCCGTGCACGACGCGGGAACTCGCGGGCAGGGGCAACCTAAGCCGGGATCCTTCACCACCTTTCAGGTGGAGCTTTTTCTCCTACCCCAGCGACTTGAAATAACTTGCATGTTTCTTTCTGGACAGAGGAGGGTTCGCGTTATGCAAAGGTGTTGGAGGGCGGCCAATGCTTCAGTGATTTAACCTTCATCACAACCACAAAGCGCAGGCACACCTCTGCTCTCACCCACGCTGCTGTCTGGTTCGCTCGCCTGGACACAAAGGGCTTCGGGACGGCAGCAAAAGGATCCTGAGAGCACGAGGGGAAGAGCTACACCGAAGTCAGAGCCGGTGAGACCTCTTTGGTGAGGACAGCTCCTGGATCAAGATAAGCAGAGACGGTCCCACGCCACCCTTTCGCTGCTTACCCTTGAGATGAAACGCGGGCAGAGCGAAAACTGCCGCGTAAGCATCTTCCCATCATCATCGCTCCATCCAGACTCGGGATGCACGCAGGTTCTACAATTCAGGCCGAAAATACAGGTCAAGGGGAATAAAAAGTACTTGGATCAACGCTCAAGAAGTGAGAATGAATGTCTGGAGAGAAATTTCAGCCCAACTTTCCCAGATATTCCCTTCATTTTCCTGTTGTAATCGCGACCAGCAAAAGCACACACATCCCTGCACACACATCCCCCCACACACCCCCATCTGCTGGGGTTTTTTTAACTCATGAGCATCAGCACTTTTCTCACGAGCTAAAAGTACATCGAAAATACTTTTCGTTATCATTTAACTGGAGCCAGTATTTAAAAACCCAACTGAAAATAGCTCTTTTCAAAACGCGCAGCCTATTTTAATTCCACTCCTAAGCAGACGCGAAGTGCCCAGCCCAGCGCTCAGACTAGCGCGCCGCGAGCTGTGCATCTTCTCATGCCGACGACAGAAAACAAGGGCTGGCACACACGGCGACGCTCCGGGACTGATCGCCCCGGCGATCGCCCCGCCGAGTCCTGGCGCAGCCCCGGGGCCTGCCCAGCCCCTGCAGCCAGAGCGGCTGTTGGGGCAGCCTGCTGCACCCCGGCAGCAGCCCCGAGTGCGACTGAACGGGTGAAAACCGAAAATTACTCCTTGTGAAGTCAAGAGGAGTCTCAACATGCAACACGGACGTGACTTTTACCAGTAACAAACAACCTGCAAGGTACCCTCTAACTTCTCTCCAACGTAACATGAGGGAATTAATGCATTCTCTTAAACCAAACCATTATCTTTTCATTTTATTTTCTCTTTCAAGATTCAGCCTTGAAATGTCTTAATTGTTGCAGTCCACCCACACAAACACAGGAGACAACTTCATTGCAGCGGGGAGCCCTAAATAGCGCAGTCTGGTTTAGGCTGACTAATACAAACACGCATTTTGTTTAATTTTATATTTGTTCCTAGGGAGATTTAGATCTCATCTCTCCTGCCTCCAGTTCAATCCGAACTGACACCATAGGGAATCACCCACCCTAAAGGGCAGATCTGCCAGTCCCCGTCCTTACAAAGGCCGGGCAGCAGGAGGTAGAGCCGCGGCACTTCCAAAAACGTCTGTAGCAGAGCGAGCAGGCAGCAGAACCTGCAGGAGCTCTGGCAGGGGAGCAGAGCACACCAGGTCCGCTCCAGCGCCAGCCGGCAGGGACAAGCACCCTGCAGCAGCCTCGGCCACAGCCAGCACGCTCCACACACCCATCGAGGTAGAGCACTCGGTCCTCTGCGTCTGCCCAGCCACTCACACCCTCAGAGATCCCTCCTCAGCATCAGCACAAAAACCTAACCGGGAATTAATCCCGGTTAGAAGTGATCCGTCAAAGACAGACTAAGCTTTAACCAAACCAGCCTTATCCAGTCCACCACATGGCCGCAGAGACACCAGAATAGGAGAAAGAACAGCACACGGAGCTGGAGAGGGACAAGCACGACTGCTTACATCCCTGGCACTAGCAGCCAGCAAAAAGGTTTGTGCAACCACAGCACCAACTGCCTGCAACCGCTCCGCCGAAACCCCGGGCCATTGGGAGAAGGTCGGAGGGGCCTGCTGAGGCACAGCGACTCGTGAAAGCAGAGATCAGCAGCTTGCAGGACTTCAAAAGGAAGCCACTTCGAGCCTCCGAGCTATCCGCCCAGCCAAAGGCGGCTGGCGAGAAGCTGCCAGCCTGCTGCTACTGTTCCAGGATACCTGCCAGACAAACAGCAGACCTGCAATTAGAGCGGTGTTTGTTGGCCTCTTCTGCAGCTCATTAGCGGAGAGGTAAGGCCTGTAGTCAGAACGAGAAATGCCTGACCTCCAGTGAGCACAACCAGTTGCAACTGCTCTGCCCTCCTACCAGTTCCCACTCAACTCGGGTCGCTCTGCGGCTTCAGCACGCTGAGAAAGAACATTCCAGGCATCTTGGACAGAGGGTTAGGAGCTGCAGCATCACCTCCTCTTGTGCACCAAGGTCTAGATAACAGCTGCTGGCGCTCTCTCCACCAGCTCCTACCTCCATCCTCCTTCGCTTCAGACAAGGCAAATGAGGAGTCCAAGGTCTGCCTTGGACAGTCACCAAACCGGAGCTCTTCTCTTTTAATAAGCTTCTCCTAATCAAGCCGTAGTCTTGCTTTTCCTAGGCCAGACCCGAGTTAATTTACAGTAAGCTCCAGACACTTCCACACGCATCTCCTCAGAAGCGCTGCAGGCAGCACCCAGTGACACGGTTTGACGCTGCCAGGAGCACTTCAGAAGGGGGAGACGCACGGACAGCGATGACTTGTGGGCATGAGCAGCCGTTTAGCTGCCTCCTCAGGTCAGCGGGACAAACCCAACATGAGAAGGTTCGCCTGACACCACCGCCCTGCTCGCTGCAGAGAATGCCAGCAGCAAAAGCTTCGGAAGCAGCACAAGGACACGGCGCACAAAGGTCACTCATCCTTCCCCCCTCCTCTGCCCCTCGCCCACTTGCTTCCCAGGCAGACATGAATTCCCGAGCCCAAAGCAGCATCCCGACCACCGCATTTAATGGTCCACCCACAGACCTACCAACATCTCCAAGTCCTGTCTTTAACAAGCCACAAAAAAAAAAAATAAAGCCCAAACCCAAATCAAACACCGAGACTGTTGAATGTCCCGCTGCAATCCTTCCGTCACTCAGACAGGCACCACACAAACACTGCGTTTTCTTTTTTAACACCACTACACGTGGTGCTCCCTGCTTCTGACATCATGAGAAAAAACCTAAAATCATCACTTCCCATTTCCTCGCGCCTCAGTCGTGGCTTTAAGAGCTCTATGATATTTCCTTTCACGCATTTCTCTCCTCGGCAAACGTCGGTTTATTGAGACACGGTGCATCTACACGAGCTTGGTAGAACGGGACTGAGACAACCCCACGTAAAACAAGTCCAGAGCAGAAGGAAACCAGGGATCTGAAAGACGAGACGTTCCGCTAATTGCTGAGAGACTTACACTGCCTTTGTAGTTAAACCGAACAGAGAAGTGAGTGTTGAGATGGGAGGCGTTGGTGCTGGGGGCTTCTGAGGTGTTCTGGAGCTGGTGGCACGCTAATCTGCAGGTGCGACGGATCCAGAACGTGTTCCTGACAGAACCAGGCAGGATCTGGATGCAGCGGACCCTGGGATCCCGCACTGCCCGGCCTGCCAGGCACAGCCACCGCGCCACGGAGCACCGCGCGGCCAGCGCTGGCTCAGCAAACAAGGTGCAGCACCGCAGCCGGGATGAACTCAGCGCCAAATGAAAGAGCAGATCAAAAGAACCCTGTCTAAAGACGGGATCGTCTAATAACCGGCCAAGACCGTGATGCAGCATCTGACGTTGACTATTCACCGGCAGATGAATCACCAGGTCAGTCCCGGCCTTCCAGGGGCAAGTCAGCATCTGCACTGCTCGCAGAGGACACCACTGCGCTTGCAGGAACATCGCTGCTCTCTCCCGTAGGAAGAGGGGCAGAGCACTTCTCTCACTCGGAATATCAGCGGGGTCTGGATGCTCCTCCTCGAAACAGCCAGCACCCAGGAATCAACGCCACCAGCTTGACTCAGCGCTACTTCACGACCATAGTTCGCCGCACACGGAGTAAAACCCTGAGAGCAGGTACGGAATGCCAGGAAGAGCTACCAACGCCAGCCTGTTGGAGCGAGGGACACACGTAACCACGAGGGACCACGCTGCAAGGAAGGGGTTACCCGCCAGCTGAAACGGGGCCTGTGTGACAAAGCCAGCTACCCCCTTACAGCCACTTACTGCTATCTCACTGCGCTCGCAGGCTTTCGAAAGCATCAGTCTAAAACTGTGTTTTGGCTGCAAACGTCGCGAAGAAAGGAGGAATTTCTTGAGAGCATTTCCACGGAATTCCAGACACGTCACAGTCAAGAGCATTTCCCAAACTCACGGTCCCAGAACAGTTTGTAAACTGCAGTGACTTCAGCTTTCCAACACCGCTCGGAGACGCTATTGCTCCTCATTTTACAGACACGTACAGACGCGGACACGACGTAAATGGCTTAGGGCCTCCATGGGTAGCTCTTGAACTTGTCCAGGGCGGGATTTAAAAGGCACGTTTTTAGACAGCGCCAGGTGCCTTTGTAACCAACGTGCTCTCGAACTGCCTCAGCCCTGACCACCCTTGGGCTCAGAGCACGGAACCTCTGCCCTGATACACGGGCACACCCCACCAAGGCCACCCTGCAGCCCACCCAGCCCAGCTCCCCGAGTTCTCACACACAAGGAGGCTGGAGGGGCTGCTTGCAAATCTGCTGCGTTCAGCAGCCCCACTGCAACCTTCCCTAGCTCTGTACGGCTGCATGGGGGAGCGGGCTACGTTTGGAACCTGCTTAAACACAGCAGAAGAGACCAAGGATACATGGAGGAGACAGCGAGATGCCCATCTGAGAGTTCCAACACCTAATAATGCAAGAGAAAGCAAGCAGCATTGTTTTTGGCAGGGACGAGGGGGCTAAGAAAGCACCTCATTATTTCACAACGGCTGTCTCTAAATCCTTTTTTAGCATCAGGCTTTCATTAAATTTAAGCATGACTACAGAATACCAGCTGGCCAAAGGAAAAAAAACCCAACCACCAACCCAAAAAACAACAAAACCCATGAGCACAACCCATCCACAACACCCCACTGGTGTTCTTTCCCCCGCCCACGTTCTCGTCCTCTCGGCTCGAGTTCGCTGCTCACGAGCCCACTGCTCGCTCCCTCTCCCTCCCCAAGACGCACGCAGCTCGTGACGGAGCAAGGCAAGGACAGAGCAGGGGTTCAGAGCAGGGGGTGTTCCCTGCGGAAGAATCTTTCCGAGCAGCGTCCGAGGTGAGCTTCAGCAGCTCTCGCAGCTCACCTCAGCAGGAAAAAAAGCAGCGGCTTCGGCTACGTTAATGAGGAGTGCAAACAACCCTCAGAATGTCAAATACCCGGCCAGTGAGGCATACAAAAAATGAAATTCCCAAAGCGAGTTGAATCGCAAGCTCCAGGAACAAAACGTGGCCAAAGTTACTCCTGAGTTAAGTCCGTGGTGGACGAGGCTGAAGTTCTGCGGGCACCCTTCAGGTCTTCACTTTAGTAAGTAACTGAGGCAGCCACGGGATTCTCTACAGAGCGTGAACAGAAAGCAACAACTTCAACAGCTACACAACCAAAACGCTGACCGTTCCCCAAGGCGCACGTACAAACGAGCGCCGAGAAAACGAGCTGGGGACAGAGAGCGCCCTGGAGACCTCCGCCAGCACCGGCAGCGCCGGGTCAGGAGCATTTCCCTCCCTCAGCTCGCAACTTCCAAACGCGTTACGAGACTTAAACCTAAAAATAGGGTTTTCTTGCCTCCGGCTGCTGAATTTGAGTAACAGCCTCACCTTACACAGCTCCGGCCTAAGCACGGCTCAGGACTGCAAAGGTTGAGGGGTGATGGAGTCCCTGCAGCAGACCTCACGGGCTGTGCTGGCAGGGGGAACAAGCAGCCAAGCTGAGACGCAGCCGCCGTCACAGCGCCAGCAGAGAAATAAGCAGGGATCTGCACCCAGGGCCTGTGCTGGAGCCGGGAGCAGCACCCCTGCCCCTTGAGACGCCGCAGGAATGCAGGTCTGAGCCCAGCAAACAACCCCTGGGAGGGCAGGCAAACCTCTCCCAACATCGCACACACTTAACACCTCCGAGGGAGAGAGCGGGGCGCACACGGCGGTGTTTTGTTCCCCTAAAATAGATCTGTAGCACCTCCTCCAAAGGAGCCATCAAAGGAAGGAGCCGTGCTCTCAGAGCTCTCCACAGCCCGGGCTGCAGCTCCACCCATCCCGGCCCTCTTCAAAGAGCTCTAGACCTTCAAGGACGGGGCTCGAGGAGGATTTGCAAAGCTGCTGCTGCATTCCAGGCCGCTACCGCTCCTCTGAAGATGAAGCGTAAGGAAAGATCCTGTTACAGGGAACAAAAGGAACCCAAAGATTCCAAGCCAGCCCCGACCAGGGGAGCGCTCTTCAGCAGAGACAAGGGCCTGGGCAGAGGAGCTGTGACACACACCGCAAAAAAACACGTGAGGAGGGAGAAAAGCACCGTCCTGCAGGCTCAGCGCGTCGGCTTTATAAAGCAGCGCCAGTTCTGCAGCTCAGCCCGGAATCTGGAAGTCTCCGCCTCACGATGCCACCAGGAACAACCCTGGAGCGGGCTGCCTGGGGAGGTGGGGGAGTCGCCGTCCCTGGAGGGGTTTAAGGACAGCCTGGACGCTGCCCTCAGCGGCAGGGGTTAGCTGAGTGGTGGTGCTGGGTCACAGGCTGGACTCGATGAGCTCAGAGGCCTTTCCAGCCTCGATAATCCTGTGTTTTGATGGCTGCTGCCTCCAGCACCCCGACCGAAACCCCAGCTCCTCAAGCGCCCGATGAGGAGGAGGTTGGGTCTCCATCTGGGGAGGGCAAAGCGGCTCAGCCCGGCTCTGCTGCCCAAGCGCTGCTGGGAACAAGCGACTTTAACTGGTTTGTACAGCCCAGCAGCGCTGGGGAGGCTGCTCGGGCACCTGCCCCTGCGGCATCCACCCCCCGATCCCACAGAGCAGCCTCTGCCCGCCACAACCTCCAGGCGGACACACAGACCTGGGCTCCAGCACGGACAGACGGACAAACGGACAGCCTGCTCCCAGCACGGACAGACAGACAGACAGCTTGCTCCCAGCACGGACAGACAGACAGACAGACAGACAGACAGACAGCCTTCTCCCAGCACCGACAGACAGACAGCCTGCTTCTAGCACGGACAGACAGACAGCCAGCCCGCTCCAGCACAGACAGACAGACAGCCTGCTCCCAGCACGGACAGACAGCCAGCCAGCCCGCTCCAGCACAGACAGACAGACAGCCTGCTCCCAGCACGGACAGACAGCCAGACAGCTTGCTCCCAGCACGGACAGACAGACAGACAGCCGGCCCGATCCCAGCAGACAGACAGCCGGACAGACAGACGGCCGGCCGGACAGACAGAGAGCCGGACAGCCAGACAGACACACAGACAGCCGGACACAC
>WEIS01016382.1:0-22489 GCA_013389965.1 Todus mexicanus
GCATACATTACCATTACTGGAGGACATACCTGGGTTCAGGTTTGGAAACTTGCTATGAAATATAAAAGCTTACAAGTGTATAAGCAGCTTGTTATACTTGGAGAACATCACCCCTTTCTTGCTTCTCCCTTCCTGTGGAAAGACTTAGGGTTGGGGTTTTTTCCTCCAAAATTCCTGCCATGATGAAAAGCACAAATACAGACTGCTCAGGTGTTTCTATCAGTGATTGGTTGATGTCACAGTTTGGGGTCAGGACACCCCCCAAATCTGCAACAGAATGCTCTCTCCTCCTCCCCACCCAAAAAGGGAAGAAAGGAAATAAATTAGAGAGGCTTCTCGATTAGGAAAGGAAACTAGAACAACTTTACAAAAAAATTGAAAATAATAATAATAAAAAGTAAATATATACAAATACGTACAAAACCACTATTGAATTCAACCCTCCCCCCCCCGCGATAGTAAATACGTCACCCTCACCACTGATTCTGTGAAGGGCCCAAATGAGATTATAGTATTCAATAAATGCTATAAATCAGAAATATTTTTTTGAAAAAATAGTTGCCAGAGACTGAATTGTTTAAACAAATTTTTCAAAGTCCTAGTGAATGTATCTCCAGGAATGGATTGAGAATGTCAGCTGAGCAAAAGCTACTTGATACTGTAATTCAAAAATTACTTTTTACAAACTCACACAGCATTTAAGCCATGTAACTGTTTAAATATTCAGTTTAATAATCTAGTTGGTGTTATCTGCGATGTCTGGAAGTGCAGTATTATATCTGGAAAGCATCTCACTAGGAATGTGGAATACCAAAGCACCGTGTTCTTCTCTTGCTCTTTTGAGACAGTCTTCAGTTAGGGAGATTTGAAAAAGAACACCTTCCTTTTCCTGATACTGCTTATACTGTTCCACATGGTCTCAAACATTAAAACGTATTTGAATAAATGTATACTTAATATCTTAGGTTTGACTCTCCCAGTTGTAAAGTTGGATGCCCCTGTTGGATTAAAACTTGAATATTTTCAGGCAAGCCTAATAACAACTCATCAAGCATGTTAGTAAGTTCTTTGTTTTCACATCACGGGAAACTGATTAGACCTTTTCTTGCACATGACCAAAACTTGAGCAAGGTCTTTCTGTCACACTGAGGTCACTGAGTGAATCCATCTCCAAGGAGGAATCACTGTGGAGGAATTCTGTACCAATCTTTGGCACCAAAATTATACATACTAAAAATAAGCTCCCAAATTATTTCTTTTAAAAATTTTTACCTCAAATCATTTGAGCAATCCGGTTACAGGATAGCCCTGCCAACAGTTGTCTTGACACAAATGAAAGGTCAGGAAGAAGTGGTTGGAAGGAAGAAGGTATTTCTTAAACCATCTTTGCCATGAAAGCCAGTACACTGTGGACAAATGCTTGTCTTCACTCTCCAGGTGGTTTACGAGCACACTTCGCACTGTACCTCAGGTACCAGCTTCCAGACATGACTGGGAGAGCAATTCATTAGCATCCCACAGCACAGCTGGCAGGTAGCACAGCAGGAGATGGACTTGATTAAAGACACTAGCAGGTAGATTTAGATCAGTGTTAGTGTGATAAGGCACTGACCACTACTTGCTTCCCTCAGTCACCGCTGCCCCATCAAAATGTGTCCCTTCTGACACCAGGCTGACTCCTGGTTTTGTGGCTGCTGCTGCACCCAGAGCCACAGCATGCCACAAGATCAAGTCCAGCATGGTAGAAAATCACCTCCTTTCTTCACCGCCCATCCAAGATGTTTGGGACTTTTCAAGGGACCACATGCCATCTCAGCATATTTGCCTTTCCCCATTGCGGTTTGCATACCTTGCTGGTATCACCTAGCAGTACGGAAAACAACTATTCACTACCCCACTCCCTGCAAGCTTTTTTATTTGATGCTTTAACATTGTTAACAAGCTCAAACAATGTCCTGAGAAAGGGGGTATATGACCCCATCAGCCTAATGCTCAGCACGTCCATGCTGCCCATGCGCTGCTAGAGGATGCTCTCTGAGGCCTTGGGGACTCATCACACTTCTCTGCCATGTGCATTTTCTGTCTTTTGCTACACAGGATGGACAAACTCAAAACCCTGCTGCTCCAAATTCAGGTTTAGCCTCAAAGAGTGAGAGTTTCTCACCTGAAACCTGCCTGAATGCCTGACCCTCACTGGCCTGAGTCTCCTCATGCAATACTTCCAGCAATACCATCACATCTACATACTGGTCAGAGTTGAATTATTATTTTGTTTGTTTTCCTTCATATAGAAAAGAAAATAGCCAAATGACTGGCTGCTGCAATCTCAGCCAGCCCATGCTCCACACAGATGATCTGCTGACACATATCAGGCCCTTTTTCAGTGAGGCAAGTGGGAGCAGGGCCAAGAAAGTTACCTCGGCTGTGCCCCAAGTGAGAAAGCGTTTGGGGTTTGCAGCAAAATCCCCTGGTAATAGGTGAATATATGCAGTGAGCAATCTCCCAGTGTCAAGCACTTACCATAAAAGCAGAGAGCTTTGAGCACACGACATAAATCAGATTTCTGAGTGCTTCTCATCCTTTACTTGCCTCAAATCCCGCTGGAGAGGTACAAAAAGCTCAAGTTACAGAGTACAAGAGCTGCTGATTCACAGCAGAAATGAGCAATAACAACAGCCTGAGCACGCTCATCCACAGCCTCCTCTCCGTGACCACTTGCTGTGACCCTCTGCAGAGGTCCAGGACTGGAGAAACCACAGCTTGGATGGGGTGATGAAAAACCCAAACCAGCTGATGTCTCACTATAAGCATGAAGGTGGAGGAAAGCTTTTCTCCTCATTGTGCCAAGCCTCAGCACCTCACAAATCCAGTGCGGCTGCTGGGGGATGTGCAGAGAATCACACGCTACGCTGCTGCTGGAGTAATGTCGCAGCATTTTACCCCGGCGATGAACTTTTTCTCTCATTTCCATTTTCATTGAAATATCAATTTGCATTTATTAAAAAGCCTTTACCGTCCTCTCCAGAAAAAAAAAAAAAATTAAAACAAACCAAAAAAAACCCCACCGCCCTGCCTGATCTAAAGAAAGAGATTGGTTTACATAAAATCCTATTAGTTTAGCTGATTGCTTCCAAAACATTTCTGAGAAAGCCTTCCATTACCATACAAATGGTGCTGGGCCTTTTTGCAGGCTAACTGCTAGATAGCGTAATGATTTGGGCAAATATTCATCAAGACAGCTGCTTCTGTGAGCGCGGATAGGAGCCTGCAGCAGTTAAGAAAAGAGCAAGAAATAGCTGGTCCCCTCCATGAATGCAACAGTTAAACCAGTCGCAGCCCTCTCCCGGTATCCCTGTGGCAACACCCCAAACATGTGGGGAGCCTCTGTGTCTATGAAAAAGGAGGAGGAGGACAAAGATGATGGGAGAATTTGGGAGAGGACAAGGAGGCTGGCAGCCTGGTGTGAGCGCGTGTGGGGATCACGTGCTGGAGAAGAGCAGCGAGGGAGCGTGCCCACCACCTTGGCTGGGAGCTGCATTCTTCCTCAGTGTCATCATTTTCTCCTCCTTGCTGGAATAACCACGAGATCCCACAAGCTTTTCCTAGCTGATGAAGCCAAGAGAGCTAACAATGCTATAATTTTATAGACCTCTATGTAAACAGCTCCTAGAGGTGTTTGCAGCAGGTCCATCCTCGAGGCACGGTTCACTGGTCACCTGTTTGGGATTGTAAGGTGCAACCTGGGTGATGTGAAAACAGCCCAGAGTGAGGAGATCACCTTAATGGCTGGGCATTGTGGTGGGCAGGAGATCTCCATGTTTCTAAAAGGGAAGCTCACCACTGAAGGTCTTGTGAAGTCTGCAAAGACTTTGCCAGGTCAGGGCTTTTGAATCACTGGATAAATATGATGCTCGGCAGACATGTGGGGGCTGCCTGCCCCTTTCCTGTAAACACAGAGTATATCTTCAATACTCCCCTGAGGTGCTTTTGGGAATCAGACAGCCATACAAATAGGGGGAGGATCTGGATCTAAAACACCATCATAAGTTTGGAGGGGCTGATTTCAATCCTGACGATCCAAAATCTGGGAAAGGAGGCTGCACAGAACTTGTTGTTTGGGGGCTTTTTTCCACTTTAACAACAGTCATTGCAATCACCTTCAAAAGAACAAACATCTCATCAATGTCAGTCACAGACAGGGTACAACAGGATGCAGTTATAACCTCTGTAACAAATGTAATGCAGAAAGCCACAATCAAAGTCCTCATTGGCCTTAAAAAAACCTCCAAAACCACAACAGTGAAAATATAAATATCAGTGACTACTGAGGATGAAGCATGAGAACAGTAAAGGCTTAAACATTCAGCAGCTATTCCATATAGCATTTACATGTAATTCCCTCTTCTAATAAGCCAAAAATGGAGGCATCATCAGCCATCACTGAAAATAAAACAAACCATCAAATCCCTGGGGCTTTTCATCAAAGGAGTGAGTGAAGGGAAGATGTGAGTCCTAAGGTTGTGTCTCAACTTCCCTGTGAGCACCTGGCAATCTCACACCACTGGCTCCAGGTAGAGGAGTTGAGTTATCCTACCTGGACCTAACCAGCACTGGTAACCAGTGGCTGCTCCTTCCAGCCCATTAATGAGCAGTGCATGGAACCCAAACGCACAGTGAGATTACACCATGCTCTGCCGTCTCAAGCATTTCAGCAACCATCACACACTGGTGACACAGCACAGGCAGGGATATCGATGAAACCCACTGACGTGCGGTGTGTGTGTTAAAGTAGGCACCAAAAAGCTTTGTCCTCATTCCAGTAAAATTCTCCCAAAGAGACCTTTTACTTCCATTTGAAATTTTCTGGAGACGTAGCACATCATTTGTGGGTCAAAATGGCACCTGAGCCTCTTGCTTGCCAGAGCACCAGGCACCTTCTTGGTTTTTTGATCGCGGTGACAAAGTGCAGAGGGGCCATCCAATAAAAGAGACTCGATCACAACTCATCTTAATCCTGACTTGCAGAGGAAGCTGGAGAGGTGGCTACAATGAGGTATAGCCTTCCAAAGCAGTGAGCTAACAACCTGTGCCCGACCCTGCATTTATGCCATGTGAGGTAATGAATCAGTTCGGCACAGCATTGCCAACACCTGCAGCAACTTCCAGGTGTCCTCATGGCCATCTGTGCCACAGCGAGATGGACCAACAACTACTTGCAAGTCAATGGCTACTCTTCTTCCAACTGACTTAAACTTTCTGGGAGTGTAGGACCTGGACTAACCAACCGAGCTGAGCTCAGAGGCAGGTCTCAGACCTGATACTGAAAGTCCACGAATGCAGGAGGGCCTACCAAAAAACAAGTTTCCTTTGCCTGCCTGCTCCCAGCCAGGCTTTCTCTGCAGCCGGAGTGTATGAGCAAGGAGCAGCACACAATATAACGTACATCTTCCCAGCATTTCAAACCCTGCCCATGATTTTCCAGCTGCAGCCCATCCCTGATGCCATGAGAGAAGTAGAGGGGAGCCAAAAGAGAAAAAAAAAGCAACAACCCACAACAAAAAAGCTCTTTCTGAAGACATCAGGCCATTTGTACACTGGGAGGGAAAACCCTTGCTGACTTGAGCCCCCTTCCCATCTGCTCCACCGAGGTGACTGGCCGAGGCAGCGGAGCATGAGATTTGATTATAATTATTGTCTTAGCGCAGAGCTGAAATTGTTCCGAGTACGCAGAGCTTCTGGGAACAGGCAAGCATCCAAAATAATCTTTGGACTGCAAACTCTGTGACGAAGAGATGGCATAAACCGACAGACATTGCAAAACCCTTCAGGGTCTGCCTCCCATCGAGCAGGGTTGTCCCCATCAGTCTGCAGTTTCACCTCCAGACAGCTCCCGCTTGCGTTCTGGCCTTGGCAGACACATTGTTTTTCAACAAGGAAAAAAATACGTATATTGAGGGACCACAAACCAGCTCAACCTAACTAAAGCAAACCCAGAGGCTGCTGGGCAGTGCTTCTGCACAGTCAGTTTGGATCTGGTGCCTGCGGTGCAAAACCGGTGACACTGTGGACTGCAGGAACACAATTAGCACCAAAGCTCAAATCTATAAAGGTATTTAGATGTTTAAGTGGCAGTTAGACATCTAAATATCTTCACAGAGCAACACACAGTTCTTAGGCAGAAATAAGCTTTTCTTCAGACAAGAAACCACCTCTATTACCACATGTAGTCATGAGAACTCCTATACAGGTCTTTGCGTTGAGCAATACCTGTAGCTCAGGTTGTGAGAAACCAGATGCATGGGGGCACACCAACTTCCCTGGCCACTCCTTTTTCTCTTAAACTCCAGAAGTTGGAAGCATTTACTACTCCTCTGCTTCTCATTAAATAAGCCCAACTTCCTGGAGGCCAAGCAAAGCTTTTAGTTGTTAGCAGCATACGGTAAATTAGAAATAACAGGTTTGCTGGCTGGAGTGTATCATGCTGTACTTCCTTGGGAAATACATTTGCAGCAGTTCATGTCACAAGTGGATGCTTTTTGTCTACTAGGTGGTTCCTGGTGGAACTTGGTGAGCACCAGTGGGTTTTACATGTTAATTGGCCAGTGTGTGCAAGGCTTAAGGGTTTGGGCTGTTGGCACCAGTGAAGCAGGATTTGGTAGCTCCCCTGAGTCTTGCTAATACTCAGATACTGCAAAGGAATCTGAACAGCTTATGCTATTCCAGGTGGGTAAAGCACTGTGTAGGGTAGGAGCTCACATAAAGTTGATCCAGGAGAATTAGTATGTCTTCTGTCTGTTATATCCAGCCTAATTCTAACTCCTCCAGGAGTTATTTCACCATAGCATCTGTACAATGAGCTATGAAATTCCTTTTGCACTGACTTGGCTATGGGCACCCCTGCAAAGGAAATTCACTTTGAACACCCTTCAGAGTAATTTAGAGTTGGAATGGACAAGGATAACGTATGAGCAGGCTGCACGGGTTCTGCTCTGGGTTTTGAATGAAAGTCCCCCTCTGTGCCTTGATGTTAAAGGTTTATTTTTGTGACTCTCTAGTAAGGCATAGCCATATTTCCCTCTTACAGCACACTCCTTCTGAGTCAACGTTTTCTCCCTGTATTTGAAAGAGCAAACGGCAATAAGAAGTGTGAAACCTCTGCGGCCTCGCCAAGTGTGAACCAGCCTCCCTGCTGGGAAAGGTTCTACGAAAGGACGCTTTGGACAATGGAAGCGGGCGCTGCCAATATTCAGCTCTAATCTTTTTGTCAACTGCAACATGTTTTTGTTAATTTTACTGCTGTGCCAGACCTGTGAGCCCTGCCTGCTGTGCCCAGGCTCCTCTCCCAGCAATCCCACGCCCTGCTGGTTTGCTAAACCTCTGGTTTGTTGCACATCTCTATTACTCTGAGTGGTTGGAGAAAGCCCTGGCCATTGGTTCTAAATGCTGAACATCTTAAAAGATATTTTATATCTGTCTAAGCACTTTCTGAGGCTGTTCATTCCAGTATCAGGCCAGATTTCCTCATTTTGTAAGCATAAGAAAATATTTTTTGCTTCCTTCAGTGGAACCATTTGTATTCATCTTTCCTGATTCCACTATTGTTTTCCCTTGCTCAGCAAGATGTATATTACCATCGGTTTAATTGTGTGTTTGATCTTTACTACTTAACCAGATCTATTTATCATCACAATGCATCAGTACATTATAAAGCTTTCAGGCGCATTTATCAACATAACAAAGCTCCCACTACAGAAGAGTCCTCCAGGGAAATAAAGCAACAACAACAAATACTTTAATGCAATTCGCTTAACAGTACAAATATTTGTAATTACTAAAATCTTTAAGTGTGCTTCTTCCATAAATAGCACGTTTTACTTAAAATTGCTTTCATAATGTGAGTGCCTCTAATTTATGCGGTTCCCCAAAGTAAAGAAGACAAGGCCAAGTTATCTCGTTGCTTATATTTTTCCCTTTTGCTAACGTGAAGGCAGAGCTCGAATTCACTGATTCAAGTGCTATTGAAAATTTGGTTACACCTAATAAAATGAGAACGCTTAAAAAACACTCCTGCATGATAAATAACTGCTGTAAATACACTAGAGCATGAATCCGATGTTACAGATAGCTGCAAGCCATGTGTGAACTAAGTCTGCAACAATCAATTAGCCATTAATTGTAATGTCTGTTAATCATTGATTAACTCTTTATATATAACAAGTACACTACCCTGGCTGTAAACTGGGACCACCAGGTTATATTCCACGGCTATTCATGTTCCTCATGTCTATCAAAGACAAAGACATGTTGTCAATCTATTGCAATTCCAGCAACATTTTTATATATTGAACATGCTTGTAAATTACGTTGTTACTCCATTAGTGGGTGGTTTTCTTTTTTTTTTTTTGCTTTTGCCTCGTAGCAAATTATTGCAAACTGATAGATGGACATCCCCAGAAGTCAGCTTTCGTGGCTGAAAACCATCTTGTCACAAGAAAGGCCTGGGGATATTTGTTTTATTCTTATCATGCAGTGAGTCATACTCTATGGAAAGCGCCTGATCCAAGCATCACAACTGCAGCTCTCTGCTATGGCATTTGGAAACAGGACCCAGTAGCGCTGGGACTGACCCAAGCAAGCGTTCAAAGGACCATTGAAGGCAGTCTAAACTGAGCTATGAGCAATCTGTGCTTTTAGTTCAGAAACCAGGGTAGTGCACAGCATCACTTCTCAGACCTCCAGCTACCCTGCCACCTACAATGAAGTCTCCTGTCTCCAGACAGCAGCAATGGGCGACTCAGCTTCACCAGATCCATCACATGATCAAAATAGTCAGAACTCCTTGAAGCCACAAGAACTAAAAGTGAAGTTATGAACAGAAGTATTAGAATATCAGCACTAAGATTCTGAAGGCAAATACTCAAATTTAGCAAAATCTAGACTTGCGATATTTTGTGAAACCTCAGTGTGGCCATATGAACATGACGATGCTTAAGTGACAAGCATTGTGCTGTATTGTCCATAGCATTCTGTATAGCCTTCCATTCAGGAGGCCAATGCTCTGTTAATAAATGATTAAAAAAATGGTAAAAATCTGCTTTGTATCCACTGTTTCTGCCTAGACCAAACCTATTCCCATTGCTATTGTGCCTAATTTTAACACATAGACCTTTAATGTCTGGTCTGCTAGAGACAGAAAGGAGCAGAAGAAATCTAATTCTGCTCATGTTCGTCGTCGTCCCACTACATTCCAAAACATGATATTTCAGATCACTGTTTTGGGACAAAAATTCTCTGCTCTTCCAAGTGAAACCACTGCTGAGGGAAAGGGAGTGAGCATGCCACCGAAGGGCTCCTCAGGACTTTGGTGTGCAGTAGATGACTTTCATCTCCCAGTCCCTATGAAGAAGAGGTACCGCTACCCAACAAAGATACGATCAGGAGAGCAGTAAGGTGCACGGCTGCAAGCAGTATTGTGCAGGAACAGGACAAGGGCAGGACAGGCTTGGATGTGTGAATGTTGTCTCAAAGTAGCCAGCCAAAAGCACTGCTATCACCATAGAGAGGGAACTGGAAACTTCCCTCTGAGGGCCCCTGAAAGCTACTGAGAAAACAAAAAAACAAACCATGATGGAAATCTGTAACTTGAGACATCTCCAGTAGGCAAAAGTACAAGGATGTGCTCTACAGAGGACAAAAATCTCAGAGTCAAGATAACAAACAGCATAATCTATGCCTAAGCTATAAAAAATGCTTATGGTGTCCATGTTTTCACTCTGTTTTTTTTTAACAAGCTTTCGTACTTGTGCCTGCAAAATATTTGAAGCAGGAACACCCTTCAAATAGTGATTTTCTTGTTTATAAAGACAAGAAAGCCTTTACAGAGCCTCTATCCTGAGCAGGTCCCAGGTCTTTGAGCCTTCTGTAATTTAAGAAGGGAAACAACACCTGAACTGAGATTACCAGGTGAACCAGGACTGACACAGCTTTAATAACAGTCTCACCAGGCTGTTTGTTATCCTCCTCAAACTCTGTGCTACGATGGCAAATTCTGCTGCTGAAATGCTCCCGGCAGGCTTCAAACCTGAACGACCGATACCTAGTTAAGAATGGGAGTTATTTACAGACTTTTAAAGTGAAGATTCTCCATGAGCGGTACCTAAATATGCCAGAAATAGCTTGTAAAGGAATAGTGTTTATAGAGGCGGCTTAAAAGAGTGGCAGGGAGAGCACAGCGCGTTGTTTCAAGGGGGGTTTCACCGTGTCGTTTGGATGCACAAAGTGTCTGTTTTGCCACCTAGCGGCTGTTGAGGAGGGACCATCGGTGTTTCTGTGCCTTTGTCACCCCCAGTGCCCGTCAGCTCCCAGATCTTGGAGGAAAAGAGCAGAAGGAGACAGTAGCAATTAAAACAATGCAGCACGTTTAACAGCCACAAAGCAGATCAGCTGTAGTTCTTAAAGTAAGCAGAGAAATCAGCAGAAAAGCTCGTGCATCGCAGCCTGGGTGCCGCAGAGCCAGGCTACAGCCCTGGCTTGAAATAGCAAGCAGCAAAGGATTTCTGAGAAAGAAATCTGAGGAAACATCAGTTCAGCGTCTGACTTCGTTCCTGTTGCAAAATGCAGAGGTTGGCATGAGACAAGCTTAGATCATCCATCTCTCTGAAGCCAACGGTTTGGGTTGGTACTGCAGCAGCTGCCACTCCACAAGCTCAGGCTTGTTAGATGAAGAAGCACATTATTACATTGCATTATTTTGTTACATTTTCATACAGTTAACTTACCGTGAGGGTCTGACCACAATTTCTATCCCCTGACGCGTTCGACCAGGCGAAGGCTACAGCAGCAAACTTTTCCTCCCCAGCCTGAGCAGACACTGCATTTCTGAAAGTCCAGACCCCTGGAATGAACATACTAAAAAATAATTTTTAAAAAATGAGCATACCACAAACAACAAAATATTGCCCTTTCTACCCCGCAATCTACCTCCCCAAAGGGATTTCAGAAGCTGATGGAGCTGAGCCTAAGCATCTGTTAAAGAGTACTTCCAATATTTGGAGTTGTAAACCTCACGATAATAGGTATTAGGGGTGAATTATCAGATGTGGATTATCAAAGTAGTTTTTCAAAAACAACACAAGTTGGAGAAGTTTCATCCTTCTGCATCTTCTGGGGGCTGATTTTCAGTGTGCTGTACGTATCTGCAGAGAGAGGGGATGAGAAGCAGCACACAGAGGTACCTCTTCTGGATGGCTTTTCATTTCCATAGTGCACACTTCCTAAGTAATGAAGCCAGTTTGAAACTAGAAAATTAGATTAATTGCCATGAAAAGTTTACACCAGACACACTTGGATCTGCAGATGGTCCATGGGTTATTCTACTGTAACCTCAGGCACTCAGCTGGGAAGATTACACACAGGAGGTGCTATCCTTCTTAAGCTTGGACTTACATCACCAAAGACAAGCAGAAGAGAGAGCCCAGACAAATGAATCCAGATTTAAGAAGAGCCACCATCTATTGGCTGCTCAATAGCCTCCTCAAAGGAAAACCTGCGGTGGTTGCTTAGATCTGAACTCACAGCTGTTGTTCACAAACACACCCCAAACTACTGGGAATCACCAGTAGCTCCATTGACAATTAATTGCAGGTGAAACCTAAAATCCTCTGGGGATTGCAACAACATCAGAAATCTTATCCAGCTTCCAGCAACATTGGACATAACATGTGAGCAGAGTCCTCCAAATGGTAAGGTTTGGTCCCAGAGCCTGTGTCATCAGGAAAGACATTCACTGGAATGACACATTTGGCTCAAGGATGCATATGAAAACACAATTGGGACAGGGGTCACAATTTAACGTTGCTCTTTCAACAGACTTAAGACATAATTTTCTGTAAAATGGGATCAGATCTCAGCTATTAGCTACATGATGCAAAATCATGCCTCGACCCTTGGAATTTACAGAGGGTGAAAAACGTCTCAAAAGGAGCTTTGAGCCACAGTAGAGATTTTTTTCTCTCTCTCTTACGCTTCTTGCAATGTTGTATCCTGTGTGTAAAATGGTCTGTAGGAGGAACAGAAGGGGTGGGGGGAACAACCAGCTGTTCAGAACAGAGGTTCTTGAAAACCTCCAGTTTCAGGAACCCATTTCAAAGGACAGGCTTTCCACTTCATGCCTGGAAGGGAAAGTGACAGAGTTGGAGCTAATTACAAATGGCTATAAGTTAAGAGATAAAAACACATCTATCACTGTAACTTCATAACATGGTAAGCACATTCCACGTGCACTCAAGCTTTGAAAAATGTGAGCAAGCAAACAGCAAAATGACTGAAAACCCAGAGCAAGAAGAAGCTGAAAGTCCCATGACTCCATTTGAACACGAAAACTACTGGTGCTGATTACAGCAAATGTGTTACCGGAAAACACCAAAAGCAGATTCTCTTTCTGGTGTGGTTTAAGAACGGTAAAATACAGCACAGACTGAACTTCACACAAGGGCTAAGCTGAAATCCTACTAAGCAGCAACGGAGAATTAGATGGGATTTACTCTGATGTTTTTAGGTGTGCTGAAGAGCAAGTACTGGTGCTTGCTGAGCTCCCGGCAGCGGGAATACGCTGTGAAGCCGACAGCTGTGTTGAAGGCAACTGGCTTGAGAATTCAACCCATCGCATCAGGTGGGACATCTTGGAAATGGCTGGAGGGGTTTGGAAACACAAGTCTGAGATGTCAGCTTCTCGGGAGATTTATTTTTAGCTGTCGATTTGCTGCCCTAGCTGTCAGAGTTTATTCAGGGAGGGCCAGCTCTATAAGGTTTCTCCAAACTATACAGACTCCACTTTCACAGCACAAAGAAATAGCCCTGTCACACTGACGTAGAATTGTCTACTTCTAAACTTGATATGTAAAAAAGGTTCTAGTGGCAATTTAAACTCGTAATTTTGCTCCTTTTTCTTACTTTAAATCTCTGAAACTCCAAACATATATAAGTATTTAAATGTTCGGGGTTTTTTAAACTTCCTTACTTCATTTCTTGAGCAGATCATCAGCGCTTCCAACTGGCAACCGCTTATCCTTTTTAGGCAGCGCATGAAAGAAGGGGGATAGATATGGAATTAAAGACTCTGCAAGTAACAAATGTCTTCAACAGATTGGCACGCTCAGAAAATGATCTACGTTATCTTGGAAATGTCTCAAATGCCTCTAACCATCCCAAGGACATACTTTAGTCTGTTTATGGTGACCTTGACACACAGCCT
This sequence comes from Todus mexicanus, assembly GCA_013389965.1. Taxonomy (NCBI): domain Eukaryota; kingdom Metazoa; phylum Chordata; class Aves; order Coraciiformes; family Todidae; genus Todus; species Todus mexicanus. The sequence goes on from WEIS01016382.1 coordinate 13,253, forward strand.
CACAACCCTCCTCACCCCCACAGTAAACAATGCTCCTTCAAGAAAAAAAATCCCACTCCATTATGACCCTGAGCAGAAAGGCAAAGGAAAGTGCTGAGATTAGACTTGAAGAGCCAAACTTCTGTAGTACAAAAAATGTAGCAAGGAAACTCCAGACGAGGAACTGCACAATAAACAGACCAACTGTGAGATCCCAAGCCCAAAAGTGGACATAAAAATCAGAATATCAGATACGCGGTTAGCAAGGTAGTGTGCATGGAGGTTAGTCAAGGACAGACCTGAAAAATGACTGGTCCGTGTCAAGCTTGGAACTCACAGATGAAAACAAGAACTAACCAAAAGACATTTTTTCTAAATAAGGGAAGAATTTTAAAAGTACCATTCCAGGTCCTAAACATTAGAAGGAAACAAGGAAGAAGGAGACGAGGTCGATGCTGAGGGACAGTCTAACACAAGGTACAAGACCCAGAAAAGTGCAGACAGTGGGACCAAAGTGAGCACATGGACTACAAGAGTCAGGACCACTGCACTGAGCAGCTTCCCAGTTGGGAGCTTTTGCTACTAATGAAGCTGCCTGTATGCGATCCTGTGCAACCTCCTCTAGGTGAACCTGCCTTGGCAGGGGGGTTGGACTAGATGATCTCCAGAAACCTTTTCTTTTTTCCCTCATATCATGATTCTGCTACCCAGGCAAATATAACTTGAAGACCGGGAACAGGATTAATCAAGTTCTTCAAGCACTTACGATTTTGTAGGAAAATAGTTTACTAAGGAAATCAGAAAGCCAATGGAGGCAAGAGGTCAACAGCTGAGTCTTGGAGAAGATCAGAAATCCATCTGCAGAAAATAACCATATTGCACTATGTCATTCAGAAGGACAAAAATGCAGAGCCACAAAGGAAAGGATGTACAGTAAAATGAAAGAAATTGGGAAAGAAAACAGATGAATAACACAGTCTGGTCTGCCTGGAAGATGTGTCACTGACCTCAGTACAAAGATGGATTGGCTAAAATGTGACATGCTCACTAAATTCAAGTCAGCCTACATGACCTAGTGTTCAGCATGAAGCAGTAACTGGAATTTAGACACAAGGGAAGCCAAATTAAACAAAAATTAAAGTAACGGTTATCCCCTACTTCAAGAAACTATCCAAGGAAAGAGCAAAACCCCCATCATTTGACATTTTAATATAAAGACTAGAAATCTGAAAGATTTACTTAAGTCAAAACATGGTATCAGGTTTAGCGAAGAAGCGTATCACATTTAACGGTTTTATTAAGTGGTCAGACTTAATAAGCTAGTATTACTGTCTACCTTTAAAACCAACGACTTTTTCTTTTTTCCCCTTTTTCATTTTTTTTTTCCTATTTACAGCAAGCAGAAAGGTTGGAGTGAACTGAATATAGAGGAAATGCCAGTAGTGTTGCCTTCCCCTTCAAGCAGAACTGACATTATGAAACATCCACCGAGATTAAACAGGAGGAGAGAGAAGACAACCCTTCTGAGGCAAGGAGCAAGTGGGTAGCAGTCAGTCAACAGCAGTCACAATTGTTTGGAAAGCCAGCCTTAATTGTTTGAGGTGGAATGCTGGACAAGAAAATAATAAGGCATTTTCTCAAAAAAAACCATACTAAAGGAAAAGGCCTTGAGCCTTGTCATAAAAGAAGCTGAAGTGTGTTAGCCTGAGTGGAAAAGGCCTCAAGTTGTTGGCTTGGTAGCACACTTGTATGACCTTTAACTGTATTCTAACATTTTATATTGTAAAAACAATGTTATAAAAAAACCCCAAAACTGAAAAAAAACCCCAACAAAACCCTGAACACAAACAGGGCAAAAACCCAAACCCAAGCTGCAGGGACTTCAGGACCGACTCCCAGTCACCCCAACTGGAAAACTGTCCCAGGACCTCCCTGCTGACAGAGATCTTTTTCTAACCCCCCTTTGTAGTTGTCTGTTCATACACCAGCATCTCTCCTTCCTCCTCCGCATTTACTATTTATAGTCATTTCTCCAGCTCAGCCTTCCCTTTAAGCTGAAAAAGCCAAGTTACTCCAGTTTCCTCTGACGTGATGAACCTTCCACACCTTCGGTCGTTTTGAGAGCCAGTCTTTGCTTGACTTCACCTCAAGCTCACCCTGTTGAAAATGCATGACTAGAACTACACATCAAATGCTCCATGTCCTGTGTAGCATCTCTGCAGCACCCTTATCACTCCTAAAAATACCACACCAAATACATCTGCCGCCATCCCCTTCTTTTCCACGGCTGCCGCACAGCGGCAATCTATCGATCCCTACCATGGGAAATCGCTTATGGCTCCTTTTTCTGACAAGTTTTTGTTTTGACTTGCAACTACCTGACTTCGCACTGCACAACTGGTATCCTTCTGCTTCTAACAGCGCGTTCTTTGATACCACCAAAATCTTGCGCAGGCTCCAGAGCCTCCTGTGCATCGGTGATACCCACAATCTTTGAGCCAGTTTCAGTGGTTGGCCTCCTTCTCGGTCAAGACCCTTGATTGGAACACCACTACTCAAAAAATCCCACCTAAGGCAGGACTTTGCTTATCTCCTCTTTCATCTTTCAACGCTGCCTCACGTCATCCATGGCGTTCTGCTGCCATTACTCCCCCCACTGTGTAGTTTCCCAATAACTGCATCTTCTGTTGAAACTTGAGCACGTCCTTCACCAAAGAAAATCTAATCACATTTCCACTACCCAACAAAAGCAGCCATAAAAGATTCAAGGTTTGTCTGGCATAACAACTTCTTGTTTATTACAGTACACTTTGCCAATTCGTCATTTACTCCAAACCTTTTCTTTTTAAATTCAGCTTTTCAGACCATAACACAGAATTCAGTACCCATCAGTCTAGTCGTTACTTGTATGGCTTTTCCTTTCTGCTCCAACAGAAGCAGGACACTGGATCACTCTCCAGCAGCCAGATCGACAGACATATTTCAAGCACTAGCATAAAAAATATCGAACATGTTATCACCACATTGTCAACGCCCTATTGCACCCATCAGCGCAGTATTTCAGGCTCAAATCCGGGAAAAGGTTGTGCCCGAGCAAACAGATGACAGCTCAAAATGAAGCACTTGAAGGGCAGCAAGCTCCAGAACTGAGACTGAGAAGTATATGCAATAAATACTGGTGCCTTCATTTTTAGCTCATCGATTTATTGATTCACTGGAAACCAAGCTTACTTACATAAGTCCCATCCGAACTGATGCAAGAGAAGGAAGAAAAAAAAAGAGTAACAACCCTCTCTGTTTTCCTCGGGAAATTTGGTTGCAAATGAGACTGTCAGCGACTCTTTGCAGCCAGATGTTAAATGTTTGTTTTACATATGCCGAAGAACCATCTTCAGCCTGACAAAGCAGTATCGTAAAACATGAATTACTAATGAAATATGAAATCCTTCTTCAACTGCAGGAGACCGCATTTGTTTTTTTGTAAGTTTGGGGCCACAAAGCCATTAGAAATGTCTTTTCTGGGGTAACTCGCAGCTTTAGAGCTCTTTCCTGTTTAGTTTCATGGAGGCAATAGGAATGGTTTTACCATCAAATAAATTGTTATTACGTTTTTGGCTCTAAACATTCAAGGCAAACCCCTTCTACACTCTTCCATGGAGACAAAATTTCACTTCATCTATCTATCTTATCTATCTATCTATCTATCTATCTATCTATCTATCTCTCTCTCTCTCTCCTTGTGTAGACACCTGCAAGTTTCAGTTTTTCTTGATTTGCAGCCTCCTAACATCGCTAGCAGAAGCAGAGGTTGCTCTGTAGACTTGTGGGAACAGGGAACAGAAACTTTTCACAGATCCCAAAAAACCATCTCACTAACCTTAGGTGCAGTTACCAGTTCAGATGAAGACAGAACAAATAGACAAGAGACCACCAAGGAGGTTTATGTCCAGGCTCATTTTTGCCCATCCTGGATTTCTCGCAGCAGTTAAAACTTTTGTCCTCCTTTTTTAAGCTGTGTAGGGATGAAGAGTATCTTATCCAGGAGCACATGAAAGGCCAAAATAGCTTCCAGCTGAAATCTAACCTGCCTTGAAAATGCTTCTGCCTGCACTCAAAGAAACAAACTCCTTCAACATAGCAAATACCGTTAATTACGTCCTGCTGCACGCTTCCATCGTCACAAAAGCAAATAAAACAATGGACACTTCTCATGTTGGACTTCGGCAAAAGACGTTTATTATTATTATTATTATTGTTGTGTTGCTGTTGTACCTCCTTCGCTCTGCCCACAGTGGTGGCATAGATGCTGTTACCATATTGTAGCTGATGATGCCGGTGTACAAATCAAAATCCATCTTAATTTCAAACTCCATTAGAAACACAGGAAAAAAGATCAACATTTACGAAATGTAAAGGGAAAAATGGTATGGAAAGAATTACTTTTTTTTTATTATTATTTTTCAAGCTTCCAAGACAGTATTACAAACAACAGAGAGCAAAGTAAAGCTAGAAATGAAATACTTGACAGCATCTGTTTAAAAATTACAGCTAAGAAACCTAATAAAAGTTGAATAAACAGTTACTAGAAATAAAAATTTTTACACATATGATATTTGTCTGGGATTTTTATTTCTTTAAAATAATTCATACAAATGGTTACAGTCACAAACATGTTTTTAACCAAAAATATTGCTAGCCTACCACATTACCAGGAAGGAATCAATGTAGGCAATGAAATGCTGCTACTTTTCAGTAGTCTAGTGCCTTTTTCGCATACCACCAATAATATATACTTTAACTGGTGACAAAAAGCACAATGCTCGTTTATACAAAACCTTTGTTTTTTCCTCAAAATCTCTTTGCAAGGTTAACTTCATTTTGAAATAAGGGAATTCATGCCAAAATTAGGAGAAACTGTTTTTCTTTTGTTTACTAGATTACTCTAAAAAATAAGACAAGCAGGTAGAAAAAACAATGCACTGTGTGGCGTAGAAAGAAAAATGGGAAAAATTCATTGTCCTGAGAAGTTTGCCAACTGCCTCATTTTTGGGCATGTTTGAAAATATAAAAGAAAGGATTTTTAATCTCAAAATTGGTTTGTTGAATGCCTCCCTTATGTTTTTCCTTGTTGACAGCTAAGCAAACAAACCCTTTTTAATGTTCTAAAAACTGTACACAGACAAGTACATTCATGATATAATTAACTACTAACTTCTCTTGCTTAACAAAGAACCCATAGGACACAGAAACAGTGAATCAGTCCACTGGACAGGGACAAACTACAATTTATACGGAGGAAAAAATGTTTCCAAATCTTCTTTTTGTCTCCCACCTTTTCCTTTTATACTGTATATTGGACCAGTTTCTAAAACAATAATCGTCTCCTCCTGTAAGTTCATGGTTTTGCCTTTAATCAAAATCCAGGGTTTTGTTTTTTTTGTTTTCCACACGCTGAAGTTGAAATCTCCGATGTTGGGAATGCTGTTTTCGTAGGCTACAATTGGTCGCTCGGGTGGTCTCTATCAGCTTCTGGTTTGACAGTTTGGCCGGGGGAAGGAGCATGGGGCGGGTGGGCTACAGCAGGGAGGCCGTGTGATAAAGACATAGGGTTGGGGACTATTCCTTCTACTGCTGCAGATATGCCGGTTGAAGCCACGCTTACAACACCTGGGGGATACCTGCTGAGAGAAGAAAATGAGAACATACATTAAAACCAAGGGATGATGGACTGGACAGTCCATTTTGCCTCCTTCTAGAGCTACACAGATGCTGCTTCTGTTTTCAAACCACTGGTTCAGACAGTTGGTTAAGCTCCAGATAAAATACTGTATGTGGATGCTACTAAATAAAAGTGTTGTGGTTTACCCCAATGAAAACTAAAGGTTTGCTAGACGGTTTCTTCATATTTCAGATTTAAAAGCATGAGTGACAGCACAGAAAAGGAAACCTGGAAGCATTGCTCTTCTCAAAACACGCCTCAACCAAAAGTAATTCATGCAATACCTTTCTGTTCTCTATGACTTCCCTCAAGTTGACTGTCAGGGATTTTTTTAATCTTTCATTCTCATGGAGAAATTTTAAAACGTAATTGCCGCGGTTAGAAAAAGTATTTCTTTAAACTAATTTTGCAGTTGTAGCTTTCTGACAGTTCCCCAAAAGAGTAACCATACCCACACACTCTTAAGATGACATTTAAGCCTATTGCACCTAAGTAACTTTCTCAGCATCAAACTTGCCACTGTACTTGTCTGCTAGAGAACCAGTACTGGTTACACAGAGGACAGGTGCTTTAGCCCAGAAAGAGAGATGAAAACACAAAAACTATTGACGGTTTTGAAGATCTCTATCTGGACAAACACCAGGACCCAAACATTTAATGAATTCAACAAGGAAATCACCCTCCAATTTAGTTTGATTTCATGAAGGCTCTGACATTATCAGGTTAAAAAAAAAAAACACCTTGCAAATCTACCGCTTCAATGCCAAAGTTCAGATGTAATTGATGAACGCTGGTATTTTAAGTGCAGTATATAAAAACAGCTACACATAAACACTTCTAACAAAAGCATGTTTTCTTTTGAATGAAATAACTTGCAAATGAGTTTTGCAGTATCTCACTTAACACTGGTCCCTGGCCTCCCTTCCCCATCATAAAGCCACAGGCTCAACCCCTGTTCTTTCCTGATGTATTCTGCCCATCCGAGTATCCTAGTGAGAGCATTATCTATGTAAAAGCCTAAACACCCAAACCCACCACTTACTCACTGTGGCATTGGCTACTCTAGTATTTACTCAGAAATAAGTGGGAGAAAAGGCACTTGTAGCCTTGCCAAGCTTTTTGAAATATCACATTATTCTGCTGTTGATTTTCTTCTCATCAGAGCTCAACGCTGAATGCACTAGGGAATTTCACCCAATTTTGGTGGCATCTTTCCTCAACTAATGCATGTTTGTGCTGCTCAAGTTCCCTCAAACCAAGAGAAAATTAGTGCAGAACTTTATGCAAAACTCTGAGAAGGAAAAAAGCTGGATGAAAGTACATTGATTTGTACTTGCACCACAGAAGCATCATGAGAACTGCTTTCTGCAAATACTGTGGCAGGGGCCTCAGCATTGCTATCTGACGTGGCACTGGGACAACGAAGACACCGTGCACTGGCCTAGTCATTCTGGGAAAGATTCCTACAGATCATACCACTGACCGTAAGCTGGGATGGATAACCAGCATGTGAAAGATCACCCCACCTGTAGGCCAGAGAACTTTGTTCCCCACTGTACACATATTTACAGGGCTTCCTATGCTAATTCCTTCTCCAGAGAGGTTCCTTAGAATTAATTTGCAGTTGCTAACGGAGTTAGTTGCTTGTTTCAGTACCTCAACTCGAATCTTATTAATCAAATTTGCCTCAATTCCTACAAAAACTGTCAGACTGGGTATTGCTTTATTTAATAAAATTTAATTATGAAACAGCTTATCTGTTACTCTAGGTGCTTTGTAAAAAATACAACAAGAAATGAATAAAACTTCCATTTGAAAGCAACCGTTTCTAACACAGAATCTCTGCTTTCTAACAACATACTCCTTGAGCATTAACACACCGGAGCTGGGAGAAATCAAGGAGAGAACAAATTCTGCAACTGTATTTCCCTCAGGAAGAAAAGTCAGAGCCACTCCTTGTGAAAATGGACGGTGCTGGGTCAGGAGCATCAACAGTTACCTTGAGTACATCAAGCAGTTCAAACTACCCACCTGCAAGTCTTTCTGTATCTAAAAATATTTTCCTTGCACACCAAGTTCTAATATTTGCCTGCCAGCACCTCTCCTCAGGCTTCCTACAGACTTCCAGTAATATCCAAAAGCCCTACAACTGCTTTTCTTGCCCTAAAGCCACAGAGTGGCAGTACCCAAAATACAGATAACACAGCCATCTACAGATATTCTATTTTGCTTGCCATCTCCTAACCCTATTTTGCCATTCTCTTCTCATATTTTTTGTCCTTGTTTAATTTAATCATCAGCATTGTTCGAATCACATCTCTCAAAGGAGGACACACAAACCCAACAGCGTCTATGCAAGGGCATTTCTACCCTGCATAACCTTCCCTTCTGTTGCTATTTATTGCTGTTCTATTCTTAATTAGCAAGTACATTCCCTCCAGCACTTCATAAAGTTGCTCCCTATCTTTCTCCTCTGGCAGCAGGAAGTTGAAATGTTTTCCAGGTAAAACATCCACTGAATTAAATTTTTGCAAAAGCAGAAGCAAGAGATCAGTTACACCTCCTCTGCTACTGCAAGCTGTTCCTTCCCCTTCTCCCACATAGTCTTAATTTACAAAGAAAAACACATTAGTCCTCTTAATTACAGCTGAAAGACGACTTTAGTTTCTATGTTAATCTCCTGTATTTATTAAACTACAGAAGCACCTTTAACTGACTGTTCAACAAACTTATTCTGTCCCAAAAGAGGTTAAAAATTCAAGTGTTTGCTCTTATGTGACATTAGAGTCTGAAAATCACCAGTGAGATACCTCAACATGAAATAACTCCTGAGTTACCAGCATCTAACTATTCTCATCCAAGTACCTCTTCAGTACTTAGATATTCTCATCTTCTACCTGCTAGGATGCAGAAAGATGTGTCAATACATCTATAAATGGCACAATCGCTGACACTGGCTGTTGAATTTCACTTTGCCTGTAACCCATACGGAAATGGCAGGGACTTGTTTAAGAGGCAGCTCAGCAACAAATACAGAATAACAACACAAAACCAGGGTATATTACGCTCCTTCACTGAGACTACTACAAATAATTCCTTCTTAGGAATATCATTAATCTTTACTCAAAGGATAGGCCCCATTTGCTTGACCTTTTGTGTTGATAGGATGTCTTGCATTTCATGTAGTAAATGGGTTTGTTTTCCACTGAATACGATGATATTCAAAAGATCTAGATTATATACTGCTGATGAATGCTCAATGTTCTTTGCTTGTGAAAATTTCATAATTTAAGAGTTCTACCCGACATCAAAATACAAGTGATATATCCAGAATAAAATGGCCTCGTTAGTTTTAGTTCACCGAAAGAGCTATTTGCATTTTTTAACATATAAATTATTATGCCAGGTCTTATCTTCTAATGCAATTACATGACTGTGATACAGTTATTAGCACATCTGAAACCTCATACTGTCTGTGAAAGACTCCAAAACTCAGTTAGTTGAACATAATATTGAACTGCAAAGGAAAGAGAAAAAAA
>WEIS01016383.1:0-32394 GCA_013389965.1 Todus mexicanus
TTTTCTTCTTCTTCTTTTAATCAGCACTGATACTGAAACAAACAGAAAGATAAATTCCCCTGATCCTAAGCCGATAAAATTGCAGCAGAAATAAGGCTCCTCCTGAGGCTTGTCCAGCTGAAAAGGCAGCAGCCTTGCAAGTCCACGGCTGTCTCAAAAGGCTGGTGGGGAAGGAGGGCTCCAACAGTGGCAGGGAGCTTCTTGCCTTCCTGTTTTGCTAAAAAGAAGGTAGTACAGGGTTGGCTGGTGACCCTGTTTCGTCTCATGGTGGATAAAGTACTTCACCATCTGCTCCTGCAGAGGGTGTTCAGTGAAAGATTTGGAAACAGGTTGATGTAGCAGAGCTTAAACCCCTGGCAATAAATTAAATCTTCGGGGAGGTTTGCAGGTGCGGCTCGCCCTTCTGTCCCCACATCCCCAGATTTCAGCTAGTCCATAAAACATGAGCAGTACAGAGCCAGGCTTTTCTCTGTAGAAATAGGTGGCTAAAACCCAAAATCCAGGCAAGAGAGGTTCACTTTCAGCCTCAGGGCAAAGCCAGGATGGGAGGTGACGGCAAGGCTCTTGCACTCAGCTTCAGTTGTTAAGGCTTTGCTGCCCGTGGCCAAGCTGCCCTCCCGAGGGTCTGGGCTGGGCGAGCATAGGGTGGTGGCTCCCTGGCCTCTCCCAGCTGCTCCTGGGGGTTGTGGCTTCCTCTGGGGTCTTTAGGCATTCAAGGAATTTGGTGAGTCGGGAACAGGATCTGAAAAAGAGCAGGCTATTAGTCCGGCTTGCAAATGGGGAGATATGCTTGACGAAGCAACTAGGCTCTGCTGTTGTACAGAAAACAGAGGCTTCGGTTCCTTCCCACCTTCAATGCCCTGGGACTTGACATCGCATGTGGTGCAAAATTTCTCAGCTAATACTTCATAGAATACTTTGAGTTATAATGGACCTTTAAAAGTCATCTAGTCCAACGCCCCTGCAGGGAGCAGGGGCAGCTTCAACTAGAGCCGGTTGCTCGGAGCCCCAGCCAACCTCAGCTGGAACGTAGCCAGGGATGGGGCATCAACCACTTCTCCGGGCAACCTGGGACAGGGTCTCACCACTCTCAGCATAAAAATTGTCTTCCTTCTCTCTAGTCTAAATCTCTGCTCTTTTAGTTTAAAACCATCACCCCTTGTCCTGTTGCAACAGGCCCTGGTAAAAAGTCTGTCCCCATCTTTCCTACAGACCCCTCTAAGTACTGAAAGGCCACAATAAGGTCTCCCCGGAGCCTTCTCCTTTCCAGGCTGAACATCCCAGCTCTCCCAACCTGGCCTCCCAGCAGAGGGGTTCCAGCCCTCCCAGCATTGCCGGGGCCTCCTCTGGCCCCGCTCCACCAGGTCCCTGTCTCTGCTGTGCTGAAGACTCCAGAGCTGGACCCAGGGGTGTCTCCCCAGGGCAGAGGGGCAGTATCCCCCCTTGGCCCTGCTGCCCACACTGCTGGGGATGTAGCCCAGGGTGCAGTTAACCCACAATTTCCATTCATCCCCTTCAGCTGCCCCATTTTTTCCCAGCCCTCCCACAGCTATCCCTCAGGGGGCGCAGCATCATGGGTCACTCACCCAGTGTTGGGAAGAAGCAGTCCCCAGGATCAGGGGGGGACAAGGGAGTGTTGGGCTCAGAGAGCAGGTGCTGGTCAGACTCGGAGAACTGCCGGCTGGCCATGTAGGAGAGCTGAGGTCGGACCCTCAGCTCTGCACTCGCTGAGGGAACTGCCTCAAAGACGGGGTTCTCGATGCCCTGGGCACTGCTGTGGGAGAGGAGAGGGTGTGAGGGCTAGAGATTTTCATTTTTATTTCAGAAGCCCCTTTTTTTTCCTCAAGATTTTGACTGAGTGCTGGGAGCAACCAAGCAGGGCAGGGAGCAGGTTTAGGTGGTGGCACCTCATCTGAAAGTAAGCAGGGAGCCTGGCAAAAGGGGATAATCTTAGCCCAAAGGTACCATGGTTTTGAGCTCTCCTAGGGAGTGAGGAGACATATGCCCTTGGCACAGGCAAAATGAAAAGAGGCACTTCCCTCTTGCAGAGAGGGAAGAGAAACAGCAGCTGCCTGGAAAAGGGCAGAACCCCAGGCATGGGTGCCACCAGCATCCCCTTCATTCTGCTGGGCTGAGGATACTTGCTGTCTTCAAGGGGAGGGGAGAAGAGGGCAAGACCCTTGCATGGTCTAGGATATGGGCAGAGGGGATGCGAGGAGATTGGGGGGAGCTGGAAGCACATGGGTTTCCTCACCTCTCCATCCTGACGAGCTCATGGGCACCTGCCAAAGACAAAATGGTTGGCATGAATGCCAGCAGTGTGATGCCCATCAAACCCAGACCCACCACCAGTGCTGTTTCTGGTGTCTCCATCCATGTCCAACTACTCCTCTTCCTCTACATTCCTCCCTCCATTTCCCCTGCTAGCATGGAGCGAGGTGGAGGTGCAGCTGTAGCTCCTGGGCTGCAGCCCAGCTCTATTTGCACCCAGATGCACCTACCACCCAGCTGTGACACCTTCCTGGGGCTCTGCAGAATGCTGCCCTGACATTTGACTGCCCTGAACAGCACTCTGTTATTGATTTCTTCATCCCCTTTGCCATAGCAGGTCCCGTGGCTCATGTTACTGTGCTGGGTGGCTGCATGGTGAGCGTCCTGAGCTGAGACACAGGAGTTTTAGCCAAGACTGTTGGCAGAAAGTGGCTGATGGAAATTACCTGTAGCTAACCTAGTGTGAGACACCCCAGAAGCAAGTCCCTCTGGTTTTGCCTTCCTTCTTGGGTTAAACAGCATCCAGGTGGTGCTTTGCAGCACAGGGCAGGAGCTGCACCCCACCTCTGGCAAAATGGGTGTGTGAAGACATGCAGCCAGTTTTTTCATCTGGGGATGGATGTTGAAAGCCTTGTTCCCATTTTCATGGCTGGCATCATGCCTGTCGCTACTGCAAAAATCACTTCTCCAAAGGGTTTGCTCAGAGCCACCCAGCTGCCCACGGAGCTCGGTGAGAGAAACCACAGGGCCCCTGCTTGCCCAAGGCCTGATGAAATGGCTCTTCCTGCTTAATTACTGAAATCGCGGGGAGCCAAGCACGGGCAGGAGCTGGCAGCACCTCAGCACTACCTGGTTTTCTAGGGCTGGGGCAGTGGGGGGAGACCTGGCTTGCTATTAGCACAACTGCAAGGGTGTCTTTTTAAAGAGCTAGGGGAGAAAAAGCACAAATAATGCTTTTTTTAGAAAGCAGAGGTTTTGTTTTGGCTGTGTGGTGGAGGGAGGTGGCTGGTGAGGGGAGGGTACGTACGCCTGTTGCTCACGGCTTGTCTCTGTTTGTAAATCAGGAGCAAGATGAGGGGTAGGCAGAGGATGCCCACGATGCAGGCACCTGTTGCCAGCGCTGCAGCCGTGATATCTGCAACAGAAGAAGGCCAGAGCTGAAGTGGGTGGTGAGGAGGGTTCACCTTGTACTTCTTCAGTTTCCTCTACCTGTAGCAGAAACATGGGGCATCACTGCCTTGCCCCACACCTGATGCAGACATGGGTGGTCTGCTTGTAATGGGATTCACGCTGAAATATGTTGCTGGTTGTGGAGATAAGCTCTGAGGCATTGGTTTAGGACCTTGACCAAAGTCCTTAATTGCTGGAGGACATCCCAAGGTCTTTCTTTGGTCTCTTAGATATGAAGAGAGAAGCAGGGGCCTTGATAAAGCCCTTTGAAATCAGCAGAAAGGCTTCCAAGGATTTCATATAGTGCTGACTCTGACCCACAGCTAGCTCCTCAAAATCAGGCTGCCTCAAAGTACTCAGGAATCAAAAGGCTTGTTATCCAAAACCTCTGCTAACAAACATGCCCCTGGAAAATGCTACCCATGGAGGCTCCCCAGGAAGGCGAGCAGTCTGTAGACATCACAGTCTATGTGGGACAACTTGTGGTAGGGTCAAGGGAGGTTCAGCTCAAGCCTTCCTCTCCTGCACATCCATCTGGGGAAGCAGCTTCTTGTTCAGGGTGTGTGTGGTTGGGTGGGGGGGAATTTTTTTCCTGTTTTCTTTTTTTTGCCTGGCAGGACAGGGTGTCCCAGCATTTGAGGCTGAGGGTTTGGGACACACAGCGCTACTCATGGGGAGCAGGGGCCAGTTTCCCATGGCCAGGCTAGTCCCAACGTTGCTGCAAACCAGTTTTGGCAAAATCTGCCCATTTAGCAGTCAACAAATGGGGGTAGACAGGGTGACCCACCGAGAAACCACCTGCATAGCAAAGTATGGGCACCTCCAGTGTCTAGACACAGCTCTGGGAGAGTCTCATGTTGTCTGAGCGCTCAAGCAAGGTTTGGGTTTCCCCCACTAGACCATCTTTACTGAAGGCATAGCGGCATGGGCTTGGGATGGCAGCAGGGTTTTGCAAGAGGTTCCTGCGACTCTTTACCTTTCTGTCCCTTCTCATCTGCTCATGACAGCAGCTGCTAAGTCCCTGATGGTATTTTGTAGAGGGAGTCAGTTGCTTTATAAGCACAGGGTGAATGGACATCCCTGGGCTTCAGGACAGCCATGTCCAGGTGATGGGCCAAAGAAGGTTCTCCTCAGCCTAAGGACATGCCTGTCAGATGCACCCCATGGAGATAGTCTCAGAAAGCACCCTTCTGACACCTGACCATGAGGTTGCATCTGAATATTGGTGTGTTTGTAGCAAGCAGCTGTCTCTAGGAAAATGCATGGGCCAGAATGGAGAGCAGTGTATCAGAGAGAGGGTTTATTTCCCTTTACCTTTGCTGCTGGTGGTGTGAAATGTGCAGTTTTGAAGCCCTCCTTTGCCTGTGGTGAAGAAGAGAAAAAGTGTGTTAGATCCCAGGGGATTTGCTCAGGTACCACAGAGCTCCAGCACCTGCTAGCTGCGCTTGCCTTTGTTCACCAGTATTGAGAAAATCAGCCCAGAACATTACAAAGGCAAGAGTTTCATCCTGGGAAACTTACGCTGTGATTGCTCACAGCAGCAGGGCCCACCCCTGGCTGTGCAGGCTCTTGTTTTGTAGGTCTAAAAGAAAAATGATCTATCCTAACTCCACAAATCAAGGGTAAAAGATGCTGTCCCCTCTATCTTGTGCATCCCTGGGCAGCTCTTCGTTTTGGACTGCTGCCCCACAGTTACCTACAAGCCCTGCATCCCAAGCAAAGCCTGTGGCCCTCACTTGGTCTTGGGCCACCAGCTAGCTCCTTTTATGTTGAGCTTTGTTTTCCTCTCTCCTAGAAAGAGGTTGAAGAAGATCAGTGAAACTATGTAGCATGGATTTTATTGCCTTCCAGCCTCTTGATTTATTTTATTTATTTTTTAAAAATGTTCCAGTACTCTCTGGCCCCGATTCAAACCTTCAACATCTGCTGCTCTTTAGACTTCTGCAGCGTGGCTTGGTCGTTCAGCATCCCTGATGCTGCACCTCGGCATCCCCCACCAGCCCTTATCTGTTGTGTTGCCCCAACACACACCGACATGGATGCAGGACTGGCAGGGGCTCCCTTTGCCCCACTCACCTTGCTGGATCTGCAGCTCCACAAAGCCGTGAGCCACTTGCGTGGTTTGGGGCTTGCCATGCTCCCGCCTGGCCTCCACGGCATAGCAGCAGTAATTCCCACTGTCCTGCAGCGTCAGGTTCATCACCATAATGTGAAAGGCACCATGGTGGTCGAGAACAAACTCCACCCCGTGATGGCTGACTTGCCCCCTGAGAGGCCATTTTTGGGTGCCGTTGCCCTGTGGCTCATGGTGCCTTGCCAGGTCATGGTGCAGCTCCTTCTCGGTAACGTTGCGGATGTGCTTCTTCTCAGAGCAGCTCTGGTCACCGTTGCTGCTAAAGTACCAGGTTTTGTAGAGCAGGTCGTGACGGTCAGCGAGGGGACCACTGATCCGGCAGGTCAGGGTGACATTCTGTCCCTCAGGGCAGACACAGAGTGNAAGAAAAAAAAAAAAAAAAAAAAAATAAAAAAAAGAAAAGAAAAATATCTAGGAGGAGCCCATGCCCCCTCGAGATGAGGCGGGGAGCAGGTCCCCACCTTACTTGTTGTTCAGCCTGCAGAGAGGAGAAGAGGGAACTGGCTGATGCTGACTGTGAGGAGCTGCTTGAAAATGAAAACAATTTTCAGGAAGAAATCCCTGACTGCTGCCGGCTGCAAAACATGGGCAGGAGGCCTGGCAAAGGTGCAGGAGTGAGAGGCATACTGCGGTGTTACTGGTCCCATCCTGGCATGCTGGTGGAGGGTACTGGTGTTTACGGGAGGCTGTGCATGAGGAGAGAGAAGAGAGCAAAGATGGGCAAGGTTTTGGCACTCTGGCTCTACCGCTGCTTCATGTTTGCAGAAGTGCAAATGTCACTTTAGAAAGCTGAAGAAAAAAACAGATTCGGAGTTCATTTTCTTTAAATTATTGAGGAAAGGAGGTCCCTGGGTGCTGGTTTGCAGTAGAGAAGATGGTATGAGGCAAACGTGTTCTTTTATTTTGGTAACATCCTGTTGTGCCATTAGCTCCGCCATCGTTTCGCTTTGAGGTTTTTCACTTGCTATATTGAGTGGTTGTCGATCACAGGCGGGGTGCACTGAACCTGCCCGCAAGCCATCCAGCCGAGTGAGAGGATCCTTCCCCATCACCCAACTGCCCTGAGAGCATCCTCCTGCAGGCAGGGTCACCGTGGCGCCGCCCCGGTACAGGACTCCACTTCAGAGAGCAAAACTGAAAATGTCACCTAGGCCTTCTACCCCTCATAGTTATTTATGGCTGTTAGGATGATGGTGTAAGGAAAGCCTGAGACCCATCAGCCTTTCTGAGGATGCTTTGCAGGGAAAGGAGGGGTTGGGGAGGCGATATACCCCATTAGACCCCCCGGGTCTGCAGAATACAGTGCTGAGGAGTCCTGCGGAGCCAGGTGTGACCTTTGCCAAAATGAGCCGCTGAATCGTAGAATCATAGAATTGTTTAGGTTAGAAGAGACCTTCAAGATCATCAAGTCCAACTCTTAACCCAGCACTGCCAGGTCACCACTAAAGCACTTCCCTTAGCACCACATCTTCATGGCTTTGAAACCCCTCCAGGGACCATGGGGACTCCACCACTGCCCTGGGCAGCCTGGGCCAGGCCTTGACAACCCTTGTGGGGAAGATATTTTTCCTAATTCCAGCCTAAACCTCCCCTCGTGGAACTTGAGGCTGTTTCCTCTTGTCCTATTGCTTGTTCCTTGGGAGAAGAGACCAACCTTGACCCAACTCAATTTGTTTTCAGGGAACTGGAGGGTGTGAGAAGGTCTCCCTCCCCTGAGCCTCATTTTCTCCAGGATAAACAACCCTAGGTCCCTCAGCTGCTCCTCACCAAACTTGTGCTCTACACCCTTCCCCGCCTTTGTTGCTCTTCTCTGGCCATGCTCCAGCCCCTCAATGTCCTTCTTGGAGTGAGGGGCCCAAAAATGAACCCAATATTCGAGGTGCAGCCTCCTCAGTGCCCAGTCCAGGGTAATGATCCCTGCCCTAGTCCTGCTGGCCTCACTACTGCTGATCCAAGCCAGGATGCTGGTGGCCTTTTTGTCCACCTAGAAACACACTGGCTCATCTTCAGCCAGCTGTTGACCAACCTTTTCCACCAGGCAGCCTTTGCTCTGGTTTCCTACATCTCAGCCTGCTCGCTGTGGCATATGCAGTAGCCCATTCCTGGGTCTGCCCTGGGGCAGAGGTTTGCATGGCCTAAGCTCAATGCTGCCTCTGCCTTGTTTGGACTTGTTTTCAAGGCCCAGCTTCTCCTCATCCTCAGATGTTGCTGAAATTGGGATGCTTGGCCAGGCTGGCTGAGTTTTGGCATGTAACATAGCGGGTGCCCCGCCTCCTTGCCAGCTCTCTGAGCACGAAAGGCACCTCAGATGTATTTCTTAATACCTGGTGCAACGGGAAGTGCCCCATTCACATCGGGGATCCCCCGGGAGCCAGGGGAAGGGAAGCCAGGGCTCTATTGGAGGAAGCTGCACTTCCAACACCTTGCAAAAGTATCTGCAGGAGCCTTTGTTTTCCACACGCATGTCCTCTCAAATAAAACAGAGCTATCTCACTCATCCCCACACAGTTTGCAAAGCTTGCCTTACTAAACTATCCAGCCTCCACCTCCGGGACTTGATGGGAGCCATCTGGATAGAAAGTCAACACAGCCCACGCTTTCGGCAGCCGTGGGGAGCGGCAGAGGTTACCACATGTGTGAAGCCTTCGGCATTACCAACTTCCCTTCTTTCTCTCGAGCAGGGGAAGGCTTTCCAAAGCCATTGAGTGGAGGAGAAAACAGCAGAGAATAAGAGCTGGGGAGAGATGATGTGCCCCATAGCAGCACCTGGGAGGTTGCTGTTTCCTCCCCAAGATGCAGCAAGGCTTTAAAGCCATCGTAGATGCCAGATGGTATCCAGAGAAAATGTTTATGACAGTGTCTTTACACTAAAGCTCATGGATCTTAATCTCCCCTGGGTGCTGTCGGCTTCTTCCATCCCACCTTGGATGGACAGACAGTTGCCATTGAAGTCAGCACTGCTGGCAAATACCAGAACAAAGCCAGATGCCTGTCTCTTTGCATCTCAGCTGAGAGAGCTTGGACCTGTCAAGGTCTAAGCTGAGAGCTGTTGTCTTGTCACCATCTGTTAAAGAGAGAGGAGGCCTCAAGCGGGTGCCAAAAGTGCCTCTCTTCCTCTTTGGCACCTTGGTATCTTTGGCTCTGATCCACAGCATTGTGCTGATGTGGCACAGAGTCCCCACTGTTGGTACATCTCTGGTGTCGGCACCACCACCTATCTTGAAACCTAGGAACTTGCCTTTACGAAAAAATGAAATGCAAAAATGTGCTGATACCGAGGAGCCTGTGTTGCTTTGCCAGCCAATAGCTTAAATAAAGCAGGAGTTCATGCCAAATTCTAGGTCAGTGACCAAAAGCCTCTCCTGGCTGCTTCTCCTAACCTTGGGCCCCCACTCTGGCAAGGAGGTATTTGATTTACATTCCTGGGACTTACAGAAGTGCCACATCTTGCCACCTCTTTAAACTCCAGGGAAGTCTGGCAAGGGGGGTTGCTGCTTTTGGAGGGGCTCACCCATTGCAAAGGAAAGACTGCTGGAGAGAGAGTGGCTGCTCAGTGCCAGAGTGAGGAACTCTGATTTAATTCCTCTTCTAGGAGCTTTTGTAACAGTCTCACATGAAAGTGCCACGAGCACCATTTTCACTAGCTTGTCATTATACTTCAGAGTTATCAGCCAGGTGAGATGGGAAGGGGCATCCGTATCTCAACACAAGTACTTACAGCAGGAAAGAAAGAGGAGAGACAAAAAAACTTACTGAAGATGCCAGAGAAGCCCATGTTAATGGCCCTCATCTCCTGCATTCCAAGGAGCCAAACAGCTTTTCCACAGCTGGGCAGGCCCCTGGGTACCCATCATCCAGGCCATGGGGAGAACAGCCTGGAGCTGCTGCAGCCACCTGGGAGTCGTGTGCTTTGCTCCTCTTCCAGCACATCCCTGGCTCAGCAACAGGGTCACAACACCAGATTTGCACTTGGGATGCTCAGCTGCCAGCCGTTGGGTGGAGAGTAGCTGCTTCCCCATCCACCTAGCTGCCAGCATCATCAACCCGTGGAAGAGCTAGATATCTCCAAGGGCTCTACTTCTCCATCAAGCCCTGCTAAAATTAGCTGAGGGTTCAGAAAGTTTTGGCAGGCATGTGCTTGAACAAAGCTCAGTTCCTCTGGCACCAGGCTCACGTTGAACACTGGCGTCCAAGCTTGTTGCATTGTAGAAGACCTGATGTTCCGTCCCAGCACCCAAGACATGTAAATGAAATTATCCAAAGCCACACAGAGATGCTGAGAATCACTCCCTGATGTTGAGAGACTTGAGTGAGAAGCAAAGCATGCTTCAATCCACACCAGTCTTGCTGTCGCAGAGGAGAGAGAAGAGACCCCCTGTCCCATTGTGGTAGGGCATCATTTCTTCCTGGGGATGTGCCAACAGAAATCCTCGAGGCAACCACTTTGCCATCCCAGGATGCAGGGAGAAGCCAAACTTGAGAGGATGCTCATCCTCAACCTGCATAGAGTATGGAGGGACCACAGTCCTTCCCAGCTTCATTCTCTGACCCTTCATCTGTAGACAAGCTGTGGGTTTAATTACCACCACCCCCGTTTTGCTGCCTGGCCCCGGAGCCCCAGTACGGAAACGTTGCCTACCAGGGCTGGTGTGGAGTCAGGCATGAAGAGCCTCCCCCTCCCAGAGCATCCCCCCATCACGCTGGCAAGCACTCAGCAAGCTTCCAGCTCTGGGAAGCTCTCACTCAGGGAAAGGGAAACTCGGTGGCTGCACACAGCAGTCCTGGCCCGGCCAGCTGCCCACCCGAAGAAGCTGCTCAGCATGTCCCAGCAATTACAGCAGAGCAGAGCATCCTTAGAGAAGGCATCCCAGCTCTGCTTGCACAAACCCCCTCTCTCTGCTCTCCCAGGGCTGACAGAAGGTTTTTTTCACCGCAGCATGGCCAGGGACCCCCACAGTGCCAGGGCAAAGTACTGTGCGTGAACAGGGTCCCTAACGGGGAGGTGGTGAGGACAAGGGGTGACCACTTTCCTTGCTTGCATGTTAGATCAAAGCGAAGGAAGAAGGTAAAAACAACATCAGCAAAAAATACAGTCCCAGAGTTTTAAAACAGCAGCTCGCCCACGGCCCCTTCCCTGCCAACACAACCAACGTTGCATGGAGCACTGGCTTGATTTCCTCCCCCACCCCCCCAATCGAAAATTACACGATGAGAAAGTAAATAACCCCCCCAAATGACCCAGATTTGGGGCACAGCCCTGGCTCAGTGAACCCAAGGCAAGTTTCTCTGGGCAGGGAGGCAAGGAAAGCAAGCTGGAGCTTACCGTGGGAAGCAAGCAGGCAGAACGTGGCCAGCAGCAGCCCAGGCCGGGGGGACGTGACCTCCATGGCGACTGAGGCAACTGAAGGGGCGCTCACCTCGGCGGAGCCACCCGCACGCACTGAGCAGCCCTGCAAGCAGCGGCAGAAGGACTTTGCACACACAGGAAATTTCATTGAGATATTGCGCACAGCAATGGAGAGAACTGCGAGCACCCCCAGGAGGTGAGATGCTGCAGGGAGCTGAGGACGAGGGGGAGCAGCAGCACCCCAACTGAGCACGCCACGGGTGGGTGACACTTCAGTCCCCACACATTTGGGCAGCAGCGGGTTTATCTGCTGTTGGTTTTTTTTCTTTACAGCATCATTAAGGGGGTAGCTTCAAGCAAGCTTGTGTTTTTGGGATGCACAGGAGGATGCTCCCCATGCCGGGGATGTGGATGCTGACGTGCAAAGGGCTGGGTACTGGTCCCCATCCATTCCCTTTAGTGCCAATCTCTAGCTGGCTTGATTAAAGTGCACTTTGCTTGTAATTCATGTTCTTCCTGTGTTTGTGAGGATCAGACAGGCAGAGACCATCGTAGGGTGAACAGGAGGAAGGTATGGGGAAGGGTAACTCAGAGTGATGCCAGCTCGAGGAAGGGAACGGAGCTTTACCAAAAAATACGGAAGCAAAGCATCCCGTTTACGCAGGGGGATGCTTTTCCTCTGCCCTCAACTAGCAAAGCAGCACCATGGGCTGACTCCCATAACTCCTCTTGGAGCTTTTCTTCAAATTCAAAAGGCATCAACAAAATCTCTGGCTGTGGTTGAGGGTCCCCTCACTTCACTGTCCTTCCCTGGAACACCCAGGGAACACCGTCATTCCCTGGAAAGCGGAGCCTGGGGACATATGGGGGTTTGCAAACTGCAGGAAACTTTGCTGCTAACCTGCTCTGTGTTCAGAGTGAGCAGGGAAATAGGAAAGCGGCTAATTACCATGTGGCTTTGTGGTTTTTACAGCAAACGTGCCTGTGATGCTCTCATCAAAAATGTAACCCTTGTCTGGCCGGATGAAATTCATTGCTGGAGGAAGGTGTAGGCACAAATTCCAGAGACTCCAAGAAAAAGGTTTCTCATTCTGAGACCCTATCTCTGAGCTGAGCCCTTAGGCAGGGTGGCATGTTCATTCTTGTCACCTCCCAATCCCCAAGTGTGCACCTGTGGTGACGTGCCCAGAAGACAGCCTTCAGTAAGGACATCCAAGTGCCTGTACAGGACCAGATACAGCTTGAAGAGGGGCAGGGCAGGATGAACCTGACAGGTGTTGAAATTGTGGTCAGCAGATAGATGATGGGAACCGCTGGAGGTCGGTCTGGTTGTCTAACATGATTTTTGTTCTTCCCATGAGCTGTGGCAGCATCAGCTCTGGGTATTTTCCATCCTAACACATTGCCACCCTTGGTAATAACAACCTAGATGTCCCTAGTGTCAAGGTGAGGATTCACATATGCCTTTTCCAAAGGCAGCAAAGCACAATGGGGTGTTCAGGCTCTGCCTTCGCTTCTGCCAGGGGCTGCTCCCCAGTGTTACCAGCAATGGTAAAAACTGGGCGAAAAGGGACCTCACAGAGACACGCGTTGCTTGGGAACAAGGATGTGATTTAATCTCTGTACGTTTGTCTCTGTACCCAACCGTTACCTGGAGGTTCACCTGCAGCCATTACTCATTTCATTTTGAGTCCAGCAACTCTTTTGTGCCTGTTGGCAGGGTTGAGCCCACATTGGTCATTGACCTTGACACATCCAGCCTTCCCGAGCCAGCTCCGGGGATTGCAGAGCTGATCCCTCTATGGTGCTCAATGTGCTGTCCCCATGTCCCACAGGCCACCACCACAGTGTACGTCACTGTCCTGGACGAGAACGACAATGCTCCCACTTTCCGGCAGCAGCTGTATGAGGTGACCCTTGATGAAGGCCCTGCCACACTCAACGCCACCCTCGTCACTGTGCAGGCTCTGGACCAGGACGAGGGACCCAACGGCACAGTTGCATACGCCATCGCTGAAGGCAATATCTTGGGTACCTTCCACATCAATAGCACCACGGTCAGTAAGGGTGCCAGCCTCATCCCAGATGTGTCCCTGTCCTGCTCCCTTCACTCCTGGCTGCTCTCCCCTCATCTTGCAGGGACAGATCCACACCGTGAAGGAGCTCGATTATGAGATCAGCCACGGGCGCTACACCTTGATCGTCACCGCCACCGACCAGTGCCCCATCATCTCATGTCAACTGACATCAACTGCCACGGTAGGGAGCTGCTGACAGGGTTGCAACACTGCAGCCTCTTCCAAGGATTGAGAAGTTCCCCCTCACATGAGCAGTTTCATATCTCCATCCTAGTAGTCACAAGTCACTTTTCCCAGCTGTGGCCAGTGTGCCCAGTTGCTGTCCGCCTGTTCTCTCATGGGGATTGCGAAACAGGGACGTGAGCAAGAGACGCTCAAGAGTTAATTAACCCAGTTATTTTTGTCCTGCAAAGACTCAGAGAAAGAAATCTCTGGAATTGCTTTTGAATTGTATTACATTGTCTTTAGAGGTCCCTTCGGTTCTTCTTGCCTGAAGGGACAGTAGATAGTGAAGCATTGCTAGAGCATTAATTTCTGCTTCATTTTTATCTTCTCAGATCATTTATCTGCTTTTAAAATTCCTTTTTCTTTCCTGGTATGGAGGTTATTTACAGCCTCTAGTCATTTTTGACACTTCTCTCTGTAGCTCTTCTATTTCTCCTGGCCTGCAGTGACCCTCCAAGTCCTTTCCAAGACTTAGCACACTGTTCAAAGTGTGAGGGGGGAAGATCTGAAGTGAATGTTTCACAGGAATTGACTATTTTTGTGACTTATTTTTGTGACTGAAACCAAAATTTGCCAGGTGGTACAGCAGGTGTTGTCTATGCCCTGGTTGATTTTGCGGTTTGCAGGTGGAAGAGATTGGTTAGACCTTCTGCCTTGACTGGCTATCGTGGCCCATTTTGCCTCACCCAGTTAACCAGCTAAGCATTTTGTAGTCCTCCAAAAGGAGAAGAGTTCTTGTATGGGCAGAAAAAAGAGAAACTAAAGGAGAGACACCAGTGCAGGACATTTCCATGGACAAAATCTGTCCTTATAAGCCTGGCAGTACTGTGCTCCACACTTGGGCAGATATAAAACCTTCAGATGTGTGCATCTGATACTGCAGGAGATGCCTTCCTGGCTCAGGAAAACTGCAATGAAAACCTCGAGACCTGGAGTTTAACTGCCAGCAGGGAAGGTGGCAGCTGCTGGTGAAGGCAGAGCTTTCCCTGCTCTTGGCCCAAGCAGAGACACGAACTTGGAAACCCCTTCAGCAACAAGTCCTGAAGCCAGAAGGGATAGGAAATGCCCTCCCTACCCAGCCCAGGCAGTTTGTGCCAGCACTGTATGAAAACATTGCTTTTAGGAGGTGGTTCTGTGATTGTTTAAGATCCCAAGTGATGGGAAGTCCATCACTCCGATAAGGCGTGCCAGTGTTTGTTTTCCCCACTGCTAGGAAACAGAGCCGAGACTCCAATAGTCTCCTTCATAAAGATTAGATTGAGACACTGACAAATGCCCCCTGGATGGATTTTATTATCCTTTAACCCAGGAGCTCGGAAAATTCCTCATTTTCAATATCTTTCTCATAACCACCCGTACTACCAAAGCTCAACTTTTTATTAGCCACTGGAGACTCTCCTCCTCAGACAGAATTTCTCCAGCATGCAAGTTCCCTGAAGCCTAGAGACAACCGTCTTTGCAAGATAGTACAGTATAGAGCTATACATATGTATTCTATGTGGTGATGACTCAGTTAAAAAGCAAGTCTCGAGTTCATTGGATCCCCAGCTTCACCAGCAGCCCTGTGGTCTATTCTGTCCTAAAACTGTCAATGCTTTCCCCTCTCAAGATTTATAAGACTGATTTCTAGCCAGCTACATGTGTCATAGGAAGGGATGCTAAGAGAGGAAACGTGCCAGTGGCATTGGTGGTGTTTTGTGCTGGAATAAGGACACAAGCTGCAAATTTTTTGAAGTTTACTCAGCATTGGGAATGAAGCCCTTGGTGGACAAAAAAGATTGAGCAAGTGTGCAGTTGGTTGCCGAGATCAGGTCTCTCCAAATTCATGGCTTTGGTGGTGAAATCCATGTCTGTGGGTTTTCTCTATCCAGCTTGGGTTTCAGGATGTGAATGTGGAGAACATTGTGGCTCTTACATTGACTTCTTCATGTCACCTGTCTGTGATTTCCCAGGCTCATGGCCAGCGCCTGGTTTCCCCTTCCATCCTTCTCACTGTCCTCCACCCTCTTACCCTGACCGCAGGTACTGGTGAACCTCAATGACATCAACGACAACTGTCCCACCTTCCCACGGCCCTATGAGGGTCCCTTTGATGTCACAGAAGGGCAGCCTGGCCCACGCGTCTGGACCTTCCTGGCTCACGACGGTGACTCAGGACCCAGCGGGCAAGTGGAGTACAGCATCATCTCTGGGGACCCCCTCGGTGAGTAAGAACCTGGGGTAGAGGTAGAATTAGGCTAGGTAGAAGGAGATTTTTTTTTATGCTGAGGGTGGTGAGAGCCTGGCCCAGGTTGCCCAGGGGGGTGGTTGATGCCCCATCCCTGGAACCATTGCAGGAGAGGTTGGCGGAGGCTCTGAGCAACCTGCTCTAGTTGAAGCTGTCCCTGCTCCCTGCAGGGGGGTTGGACTGGATGAGCTTTAAAGTTCCCTTCCAACCCAAAGCACTCTGTGATTTCTTCTGGCTACCCCATGGAGGAACCTGGCTTAAGGGGGAAGCATGGAGCGGAAGTGTTTCAGAAAAGCCATCCTCCCTCCCAGCGCTTCTACAAATTCAGCCTTTTGACACCAGGAAATCCTGTTTTGAGCAACAGGAAACTTAACCTGTTTGTTGCCAGCTAGGGGGTAGCTGGAGCTTGTGCAAGGGTGGGGGGAGATCTGCTAAATAATAAAGTCAAGAAAAATGAAAAAAAAGGAAAAAAAAAACAGACTACAGAAAGAGAAACCATGAATCGCAAACGCACAGCCCCATCCCCTCACCCCCATGAGGTTTGCAAGGTGTTTGGGGACTGAGTTCCTCTGCAACCCATGAGAAAGCTGTAGCTCCAGCCTCACCAGCACCACAGAGCAGGTGGCAGAGGAGCTGTGGGCATCCCTAACTCTGAGGACATAGGGCTGTCTCTCTGTCAGCAGGTGGTGTCCTTAGCCCAGGGTGTCTGCAAGGCAGAGCCCAGTCCCATCTTCCAGCTGATCCCACTTCAAAGTGTTTCCATAACAACCAGGACACAGCCTCTAAGCTTGGGGGTGTCAGTGCTGTGTAGCTCACCCTGATCTGGACGTCATGGGGCACAGGCAGGTTCTCAGAGGGCTGTTGGCATCTTCAGAAAGATTCAGCCAAGAGGCATGAACGCCTCTTATTTGGCCACTCATCACATCCCCTGCTTCTTCTGGTAACTGGGGGTGCATCCAGTCCCCGGCTGCCTGAGTCTTCTCATATCTGCAGTGGCAGGGCATGGTTTTGTCCCTAAACCCCTGCCCCGTGGTTTTCGTCTGCTGGCTCTGAAACAAGCCATTCCCCTGGGGAGCTGGGCCATTCACGGTGGCACTGTGCAAGCCACAGCCCCACTGTCTCTGGTAGGGGAGTTTGTGATCTCCCCAGTGGAGGGGGAGCTACGGGTGCGCAAGGATGCTGAGCTGGACCGCGAGAACATCCCCTTCTACAACCTCACCATCGCTGCACGGGACCGTGGGGTGCCCCCCCTCAGCTCCACGGTGAGTCCTGGGTGGCTGTGAGGTGTCATCCCCCATCCTCAGGTCTCTGTCTTCACTCTCCTCTCCTTCTCCTTCTTCCCCTTATCCCTGAGGTATTCCTCCCCCAGACCATAATGGGCTGACCGGGGAAGCCCACCCCTCACCCACGAGGGCAAAAAATGGATGGGAGGGATGGAAACAGGTGCCATGTGCCCTCACCTCTTGTCTCCCTGGCAGATTCTGGTGGGTGTCCGTGTGCTGGACATCAATGACAATGACCCCGTGCTCCTCAACCTCCCAATGAACCTCACCCTCAGTGAGAACGCCCCCGTCTCCAGCTTTGTCACCCGTGTCCTCGCCCGGGATGCAGACAAGGGGCCGAATGCCCTCCTGACCTTTGACATAACAGCAGGCAACACAGAGAATGCATTCTACATCAACAGCACCGTACGCCCTCAGGGGGATGGGATGCTGGGATGTGGAGGGTGGGCACCTCTGGCCCCGGAGCCCTGCCTTCCTTTGGGCACCCATGGGTGCTCCCTGGCAGGAGATGCCCTGGGGGAAGTGCTCCTCATGTCCACTGTACCTGTTCCCTCATTTTTTTTCTCGATAGAGCGGCATCATCTACGTAAACCGCCCACTGGACAGGGAGCGGGTGGCAGAGTACAAGCTGACCATCACAGTGAAGGACAACCCTGAGAATATGCGCAATGCCAGGCGGGTAATTATGGACACTGCCAGCGCCTCCAGCGATGCAGGTGGCAGGGCGGGTGGAGCAAGGGGTTCCTGTTGTGGCCAAAAACAGGTGGTGCATTTACCCACAGCAGTTCCAGTAGCAGCCTCATCCTCCAAAAACATCTGGGGGTCACAAAGAGGGAGCTGCAAACTCTCTGCAGCAGAGAACAGGAGCAGGAAGATTTAGGGCAACTCCCGCATTGCATGTTGACTCCATGCAGTAGACGTCACAGGACGTGAGAAAAAGTTGGGCTGGAGAGCTGGGCAACCACAATGACTCTGGAGCATGCTTTAGCCCTGCCAAGATGTTCCATGCATCATCCTGGGAAGGGATACCCAGCCCGTGGGTTAGGGTCCCTGCAGACGCTCCAGCATGGTCCAGGGAGCAAAGCATCACGGTTGCACGGGGCTCTAGCTTTGACCAGCACCAAGCTGGAGGTGGGAGATGCAGCAGGTGAGCTCAAGGAAAAAGGATCTTGTGGTCATTGCCCTCTTGTCCCCATTTTCCTTTAGGATTTTGACCTATTGGTCATTTCAATAGCGGATGAGAACGACAATCGCCCCCTCTTCACCCAGAGCTCCTACCTGGCTGAGGTGATGGAGAATGCACCCCCAGGTAGGTCTTTCCTGGCTCCCTTACATGGTTCCTGGAGACTGGGTGAGGGGAGGTGTCTCCTGGCCCTTGTGGAGGAGGCACAACACTAAGCAGGGACAGGCTGCAGGCCAGTGGGACAGGGGTGCTGAGTAGGAAGGGCTTCTGCTGACCAAGGAGGTCAACCTTGAGGAGACCATAACTTCTGTCCATGCTGCTGGTGGAAACCCTTCCTGGCACAGGTCAGGCACGATCCTGTGAGAAATCAGACCCATTTAGGATTTGCTCAGCTGCAGATAGCAAGAGGTGCTCATGGGCCAAGCTTTGGGGACAGCCTTGAGGGCACCAGCCTGCCTAACATCCCTGAGGAGGATGGGACTTATTGCTCCATCCGCAGTACCTGGAACCACCTTGCTCCAGGAGTTTAAGTCCAGCTTGTGCAGACAGACATTTCCCAGCCAAAGAGATAGAAATATTCTTCTCTTTTTTTTACCTTCCTACCATTTAAATCGCTCCCTGCTCCAAGACCTCAGGTACCTCCCTGTTGCTGTGGAGCGATATCCCAGGTGAAGGGTTTGGGTGCTTCCGGGTGCTGCCCTTGGTGGCAGGATGTTGGTGGCACCATCTGATGGATGTGTTTGTCTGTTTGCTTTTAGCCGGACGTCCCACCGCCTCACCTGGGCATCGCAAGTTGGTCTGCAAGGCTGCAGCAGCCACCCCCCCCATGCCTCATGCCCCACCAGGCCCCACTCTGTCACCTCCATCCATTCATTGCTGTCCCTCATGTGTCGCCAGTGTGGGAGGGGGATGAAGGGGCTCTGCAGCAGGCTGCCACCCTCACTAACCCTTATCATCCCATCCAGGGACTCTGGTCACGATGTTCAATGGACCCATCCTAGCTCTGGACGGTGACCAGGGCAGCAATGCTGTGGTGACCTACCAGCTCCTGGAGTCATCCTTGGACCTCTTTGTTATTGACAACAGAACAGGTAGGGTGACTCAGCAGGTCCCCGTCCCCAGCCCAGGGCCACCAGGCAGCCATGGAGTCTGTTACCAGACTTTTCCCCTTCCCCAGGTGTTGTTTCGGTGAAGCAAGGCAGTATGATAGACCGAGAGGCTTTGCTGGACCCTTGCCTGGAGTTCACACTGGTGGCTCGGGATGTGGCGGGGCTGAACAGCACCGCCAACCTGGTGGTGACCATCTTGGATGACAATGACAACCGCCCCATCTTCCAGCCAGCATCCATCATGGCACGGCTGTCGGAAAACAGCCCCCCAGGTCAGGAATAGGCTGGGACTGGATGTGAGGGTGGGTGATGACGAGACCTGGGTGTGCCTCCGGGACTGTGAAGATCCAACTCCCTTGCCAAGGCTGGCCAGGATGGGGTTGAAGGGAAAAATTGTGAATTGGGGCTGCCCACATTACTTGACTGTCTTAGCCTTGGGACCAGAGGCTGGTTGCTGATGCCCTCCAACCCTCGCTTGAGAGGGCTATGTCCCACCTTTCCAGGCTTCTCCATCCTCCAGGTGATGGCCACCGATGCTGACAGCGGCCTCAACCAGCAGCTGGATTACCGGATCGAGGGTGGTGGCCAGGACAGGTTTCTGATTGACGCCGCCACAGGGGTGATCCGTGTGGCCAACATCAGCATTGACCGGGAGGAGCGGGATGCCTACCGATTGACGGTGGTGGCTGTGGACCAGGGCACACCGGCACTCTCAGGCACTGCCACCGTCAACCTCTTCATCGATGATGTCAATGATTGCCGGCCCGAGTTCATCAACCCCATCCAGACAGTCAGCATCCCCGAGTCGGCTGTCCCCGGCACGGTGGTGGCTGAGGTGACTGCCATTGACCGGGACCTCCACCCTCGCCTAGAGTACTACCTGCTGGAGATCGTGGCCCGTGATGACACAGATGCGCTGGTGCCTGACCAGCAAGGAGCGTTTGCAGTGGATTTTAGGACAGGTAGGAGAATGGGAAGGGCTGCGCAGGCGACATGGACACCTCTGCTCTCTTCTGCTTCTTCTTCTTCTTCTCTGCCTGGAGGTAGGTGTCTGAGGCATGGGGAGATGATGCTTCCTTCCTGCCTCCCCACTCTCCTCCAGCTGCCCTGTCTCACCCTTCCCTGTCCTCTCTGGCCCCACCAACCAGCTTAACTAACCCTTTTCTTTCTTCTCCGGCTCTCGGCCCACCAGGTTTGTCTGTGTGTCTGTGCTCATTTCTCTCTCCGCGCCATCTGTCGCCTCCCTCCATCTCACCCATCTCCATCGCAGGTGGCCCCTCTGCGGGCCGGGGGCTGCTCAGCCTTGGCAGACTGGATGCAGGCACCTTCACTTGGGGGAGCAGGGAGGGGACTCTGGGGTAGGCGATGGTCTCTACCCTCAGGTAAGGAGGGCCAAGAGCTCCTCACATCTATTTTGGAAGCACAGAGCTGATCCTGATTAAGTAAAACACCCTTGTTGGGAAGGATAAGAGACAAGACTCTTAAAGACACACAGGTTTTGAGCTGAGGTGGATGGGGTCATGCAGAAGAGCGGTAGCAGTTGCTCCCAAACCCCTCTCATCTGCACAACCCAAACCCTTACCCCAGCTGAGAACCTGTTAGCTGGGCAGAGTGGAGCAGGCAGGAAGGCAGGAGATGGAGAGTAGGGGGAAGAAGTTGTGTCCTTCTCCTCTAACTATCAAGTATTTTCCCTATTTGACCTTTGGGGAGAGGCAGGAGAGCAAACACAGCAGAGGGCGCAGCAGTCGGCTGATGCAGACCCATCTGCTGAGGGTCCTCAGCAAGGGGGACATTGTGCAAGCACAACCTGTGACCTCTATCTTTTTGGGCTTCCTAGGAGCTGTGAAGATAAAAACTCCCCTCAATCGAGAACTGGTGGCCACCTACGAGGTCACCATCTCCGTCCATGACAATGCCAGTGAGGTCATCGACCGCTCGGTCAGCGTGCCCAACGGTAAGGGTGGGATCCATCCAGGGAGCGTGGGGCCAGGACTGGCAGCTGCTGGGGATGGGCACAGCCTTTCCCAGCCACCAGCGTGGCTTCTGGGTAGCCAACAGCTCTTCCACCTCCCTCTCCATCCTGACCAGCAACATTTCCAGCGGGATCAGTCCTGGATCAGCTCCCATCAGGTTTGGGTTCTCCTCCGAGCCTTCCTTTAGTGAATGGTCAAGATATCCCAGGGCTGCAGTGGGAGTGGAGTGAACCATGTGCCCATAACCATTCCATGGGAGACAGTCATGTCTTCATTACATCCCAATCCATCATGTCTTGCCACCCTGCTCCAGGCCTGCATGTGAGAAGGCACACACAGATCAGGAGTAGGTCTGAAGTAGTTGAGACTGTCCCATAGCCAGCTGAGAGTGTAGCAGTTTGGTGACTATTGCCACTCTTTGTGATGAACCAGCTCCATTAGTTGGCTTTCCTGGAGTTTCATGTTTGTATCTTTACAACCTTCCTTTCTCCCATCCTTCCTTCCCTTCTCTGTCACTTCCCTCCTCCTCATCTCTTCCTCTGTGGTCTCCATCATGACCACAGCCAAGTTGACAATAAACGTCTTGGATGTCAATGACAACACTCCTCGCTTCCGCCCCTTTGGGGTCACCTATTTCACCGAGAGGATCCTGGAAGGAGCCACTCAGGGCACCACACTAATCTCCATCTCAGCGGTGGACCCAGACAAAGGTGCCAACGGGCAGATCACCTATGAGCTGTTGAACCTCTCACCAGAAGGCTATGCCTGCCTTGAAGACCAGTCAGCAGGTCAGTGGCCTGCGGAGATGGGAGTCCTGGGGCAAGTTGGTGGCCTGGAACAGGTTTCCCATTTCAGGGTCTGCCATCCTCTAGGGAAGGTCGTGGCCAACAGGACAGTGGACTATGAGGAGGTGCAGTGGCTGAACTTCACCATCCGAGCTTCCGACAATGGCTCTCCTCGCAGATCTGCCGAGATCCCTGTGTACCTCCAGATAGTGGACATCAATGACAACAATCCCGTGTTCAGCCAACCATCCTACCAGGTGAGCTGAGCACCCCCATCTAAATCTGAGTGGGACTGGGCAGTGCCTGCCTGGATGAGCACAGAACTGAGGGTTCTCCAGGGTCTCCTTACCTTCCCTCTGTCCATGCTTAAACCACATGAAGACGGTCAACCCAAAAATGTACTCTGTGTGAACATCTTGTTCTGGGCATAGCTGTGCACACCCGTGGATGCCACCCTACACCCTTGGTTACTACCCACTAAAACAACAGGTGATGAAACAACCAGCCCTGCCTGCTCCCTTTGCTTGCAGAAAGCTGTGTTTGAGGACGTGCCATTAGGTACGGTCATCCTGAACGTCAAGGCCACGGATGCGGATTCTGGGCGTTTTGCTCTTATCCAGTACAGCCTCGGGGATGGAGAGGGCAAGTTTGGGATAAATCCCAATACGGTAAGGAACCAACTGAGGCTGGAACAGAGCAGGAAAAGGGAGGGGAGGCTGAGATGATCCCACCTTGTGCCTTCCTCCCACACCTCACCTTCTGCCAGACAAGGTCCACCTGAAGGTCTCTGTGTGCTACAGGGCGACATCTACATCCTGTCAGCCCTGGACCGGGAGAAGAAGGATCACTACACACTGACGGCAGTGGCCAGGGACAACCCTGGGGATGTCTCCAGTAACCGTCGAGAGAACTCTGTGCAGGTAGTGCCCTCTTTCTGCCACCACCCTTCACACAGTGCTCACCAGCTCTCCTCCCCAGTGAACCTGCTTATAGATCGGGGAGGAATTAGACAAAAGGAAAAGAAGATGACCCCAGGGACTGTGCAATGGGTGTTGCAGGGGACTTTGTGCCACCAGGACAGTTCCTGGACAGGAGGGGACAGACCTGGAGGGGCAGGGGAGGGTGATGCTATTGTCTGCAAGCGCTCCAGTGTGAATGATGGCCCATTGTTGGAGGCAGGAATTAAACTAAACAAATAGCAGGAAGGGCACCGAGCTCCAGCAGCAGAGCTGTGGGTCACAACCAGGGGTACAGCCCCTGGGGGCTGCCTGGCCATGTCCAGGCTCTTGTCACCCAGACAGCTGTGCTTTGTTGAAGGTGCTGATCACAGTCCTGGACATCAACGACTTCAGGCCTCAGTTCAGTAAGGGTCAATTCAGCACCAGTGTCTATGAGAATGAGCCAGCAGGGACATCAGTGATCACCATGACTGCCACTGACCTGGACGAAGGGGATAATGGCGTGGTGACCTACAGCATCGAGGGCCCTGGAGCGGGTAGGTGCCAGCGGTGGAGAGCTTCTCCCCAGGGAGAAGGGTTATAATGAGGAGCAATTGGAGGAGATGTAGGGACAAAGTCTACATCCCATGTCCTGCAGCTGGTTTGGAGCAAGGTTGTGCACACACTCCTGAGAGCAATACCAAGTGTGGAGCTTTTGATATTGCTCAATGGTTCCCAGTTCCTCATGACAAATATGTTACGTAGAATTGTAAAGTCATAGAATTGGTTTGGGTCAGAAGGGGCCTTTAAAGGTCATCTAGTCCAAACCCCCTGCAGTGAGCAAGGACATCTGCAACTAGAGCAGATTGCTCAGCGCGCCGGCCAGCCTCACCTGCAGTGGTTACAGGGATGGGTCATTATAGCTTTGCCTGCTTTGGTCCATTAGCCCAGACTTGGCTTCTCCTCTTGTCTCTCCCACTCCACCAGGACTTTCTATATATGCAAGCGTGTTTCAGAGCAAGCTCACTGCATGCTTTAGAGGAAAGCTAAGAAGGATTGTGAGTGGCTAGTGGTAGTGCCTGAAACTCAATAAGTCTCCACACGCCAAGGAGTGATGGGAAGCAGACAGAAGCCAGCATAAATATAGAGGGGAATGTCAGAACATTCATTTTCCTGAGACCCATGAGCTCCTCTGACTGCTACCCACTGTCCCAGCCTGGGCAGGAGAGAAACGCTGCCAGGAATGACCTGGGAGCAGAGCCCTTGGCATTGCTCAGTGACAGGGATGTGGCAGTGGACAGGGGTGCTCTGAAAATCCTGAGACAATCCACACCCCTGGCCACAGGCAGCTGACTCTGCTGTATCGCCCTTTGGCAGGGAATTCCCACTGATGAAGGGTGTGCTTCAGCTGATTTCTAGTCATAATTTATCTGGTTCCAAGTGTCTTGAGTCAGAGATGTGCTTTTTCTACCCCCAGAGGCTTTCAAGATCAATAAAGACTCTGGGCTCATTAAGTCCCAGCGTCGCTTGCAGTCCTATGAGAGGTTCAACTTGACCGTAGTGGCCACAGACAAGGGGCGTCCACCTCTCTGGGGGACCACTATGCTTCACATTGAGGTCATTGACATCAATGACAACCGCCCTATCTTCGTCCGCCCGCCGAACGGCACCATCCTGCATATCAAGGAGGTAAACTAGTGGCAATATCCAAACTCCATCTCTGCTAGGGATGGAACAAGACCTTGATTTAACACGTGGCAAGAGGGTTTGGGTCATGGGACTGAACGGTCAACAGCAGCCTCTCTACAGACATGCGAGCGGGGATGTTGGGACAGCTTTGGGGAACAGAAACCCCAGCGGCATGCAAAATAAGGGAACAGCCAGTCACTGCATGCCGAGCCTGTTTATAAACAAGGGGCAAAACACTGACATTTAAGATGTTTCTTCTTTCTGGGAAATCAGGCTTGGCTGGGCCAGTCAATGGCACGTGCATGGAGCAGCCACCCTGCAGAAGGGAGTTGTGGCTCCATGTCGTCAGCCCCTAGTTGGGTTTTCGGCAGCAGAAGCCTACTGACCATTATACAAGGTGGTTTGGAGGAACAGGAGGCTCACATGCAACGAGCGGCTGAGGGGCTATTTGTGTGCAAGCAGGAGATACCCCTGCGGTCCAACGTCTATGAGGTTTATGCCACGGACAAAGACGAAGGCCTCAACGGAGCGGTGCTCTACAACCTGCTGAAAACCGGGGCAGGGAACAAAGACTGGGAGTATTTCAGCATCGACTCAGTCAGCGGGCTGATCCAGACGGCCATGCGGCTGGACCGGGAGAAGCAGGCGGTGTATAACGTGAGCCAGGCAACAGCGCACCCATGGGGTCCAGGGTGGTCCTTGAGGCTGCAGGTCTGGCACG
Source organism: Todus mexicanus (assembly GCA_013389965.1). Classification (NCBI taxonomy): domain Eukaryota; kingdom Metazoa; phylum Chordata; class Aves; order Coraciiformes; family Todidae; genus Todus; species Todus mexicanus. Next base: position 25,134 of record WEIS01016383.1, read on the forward strand.
GGGCTGGCGGGATGCAAGTGATATGATGGGGACAGGGGTGTTTGCCACAATCCTGAAGATGTCACACCTTAGCAGGAACTGGGTGGTTATCAAGTGCTGTTCAGGGAGTGGTGTCCTGGTGGGCCAACTCCTAATTCCCTGTTAAATCCCGCCAGATCCTCCACCACCCAGCTGTCCTCTCTGTCCCTGCCTCAACAATGTCTCCTGGCTCACGTGGCTATTCTCAGGACAACCCTTTTGCCTCTCTCCCCAGCTGATCATTGTGGCGTCTGATCAGGGCCAGCCAGCCTACGAGACCATGCAGCCTCTCCAGGTCGCACTCGATGACATCGATGACAATGAGCCTGTCTTCCTCAGGCCACCTGTAAGGAGCTGGGATGGAGAGGGTGGGACAGGAGATAGGGATGCTGGCAAGCATGTGTGATGAAACTTGCACCGCTGGGCGGGGAGCACGATGGGATTTGTCCACTTTCATTTAAAGCTACCTCGATGTTCATAACCCTCCCTTCTCCCGGGGTCTCTGGCAGAGGGACAGTCCCCAGTACCAGGCGCTCTTCGTCCCGGAGCACTCGCAGCCAGGCACCGTGGTGGGGAATGTCACCGGCGCAGTGGATGCAGATGAAGGCTCCAACGCCATCGTCTATTACTTCATAGCAGGTGGCTGCTGAGTGGGGAGGGGATGTGCATGTCTTCATCCCCTCACACACCCCTTGCCAACCGTTTCCATCACTCCCATCATCTCTTCACTGCCTTTCCACCCTGGTCAGTGGGTGGGGCGGTGTTTCAGAAATACTGAGACCAAAGGGGTCTGAATGGGGACCCCTTTCTGCACCTAGCTGGCAACCAGGAGAGCAACTTCCAGCTGAGTCGAGAGGGGAAGCTGCAGGTCTTGAGAGACTTGGACCGGGAGAAGGAGCCATACTACTCCATCATTGTCAAAGCGTCCAGCCAGAGGAACTGGTCCCCTCCCCGGGGCCAGCGGATGGGCAGAGCCCAGCCCTGGGACCTCACTGGGGACCTGACACTTCAGGAGGTGCGAATCTTTCTGGATGACATCAATGACCAGTCCCCCCAGTTCACCAAGTCGGAGTACACTGCGGGTAAGGGGTGCCAGGGGCTGAGGCAGGCACCAGAAACCAGAGATGCTCAGGGGAAAATCCAGCTAGATGAAGGGGCAGCGAGAGCCAGCCCCAGGTCTCTGTCCCATCTCTCCCTCAAAGGGGTCGCCACCGATGCCAAGGTGGGATCAGAGCTGATCAGAGTGGTCGCAGTAGACGCTGATGTGGGCAATAACAGCCTGGTGCTGTACAATATCCTGGGCATCCGCTACATCAAGCAGCACTCCAACGACTCTGAGGAGGTGGTCAACATCTTCAGCATTGGTGTGTACTGTGCATGCCACAGGAGCACTGGGCCACGGCCAGAGACGTCCCTGTGGCCAGAGACGTCTCCATGGCCAGGGTTAATAATCCTGGGCTTGTAACCATTCTTCCGCCAGGAACCCTTGATGGGATCCTGCGAACTTTTGACCTCTTCACTGCCTACAACCCTGGCTACTTTGTGGTGGAAATCATGGCCTCTGACCTGGTGGGCCACAATGATACAGCTATTGTGGGGATTTACATCCTGCGGGATGACCAGCGGGTCAAGATCATCATCAATGAGATCCCCGACAAAGTCAGGCAGTTCGAGGAGGAGTTCATCAGCCTACTGTCCAACATCACAGGCGCCATCGTCAACACGGATGATGTCCAGGTAACCATCCACCTTTGAGGTTGCCTTCCGTATGCTGCTTGGGTGATCTCATTTGAGGATACCCTTTCTGTATAAACCATAGAGTGCTGAAGGTGACAGACACACCTCAGACTAATGTGTATTGAGGGGGTCCAGATCAAACCCATGCCAGGCCTGAGGGTCTCTAGCCACATGAGCACACCTGACAGGAGATGCCCAGACAGGAGATGCCTCTCCCATGCTACAGATCTTGCTGTCTCTTCCCAGTTCCATGTTGACAAGAAAGGTCGAGTGAACTTTGCGCAGACAGAGCTGCTGATCCATGTGGTGAACAAGGAGACCAACCGCATCCTGGATGTTGAGCGGTACGTCACCTAGCCCATCATCAGCCCATCACCTGGTCTGTTGAGACCTCAGGGAGCCTCATTAACGTCAAGATGCCCAAGCAACCCTTCTCTTCCCAGGGTAATTCAGATGATAGATGAAAATAAGGAGCAACTGAGGAACCTCTTCAGGAATTACAACGTGCTGGACGTGCAGCCTGCCATCACTGCCCGGGCCCCGGATGACCTCTCAGCTCTGCAGGTAATGGCCCAACTGGGGCTCCTTACAGGTGGGGCAATGTCCCTTCCCATCCTCCATGGTCCTCCACTGAGTACTGCCGCCATCCCAGAGGTTGCCATTATCTTCTTGTCTCTCTCAGATGGCGATCATAGTGCTGGCCATCCTGCTTTTCCTGGCTGCCATGCTCTTCATCCTCATGAACTGGTACTACCGGACAGTGTGAGTAATGCTCAGGCTCTGCCCTGCTGGCCACAATGTCCCCACGGGCCAGGGCACCCTGCATGATGGTGCCAGCAAGCAAAGGAGGGCATCACATTCTGTGGTGGAGCTCAGCTTGGATTCAGAAATTGCCCCTCTTCCCCAGAAATATCATAGAATCAAGACCTTCAAGATCATCAAGTCCAACTGTTAACCCAACACTGCCAGGTCACCACTAAGCCATGTCACTCAGCACCCTATCTACAGCTTTGAAACCCCTCCAGGGATGGGGACTCCACCACGGCCCTGGGAAGCCTGGGCCAGGCCTTGACAACCCTTTCGGGGAAAACATTTTTCTTCACGTCCAACCTAAACCTTCCCTGGCACAATTTGAAGCTGTTTCCTCTTGTCCTATCATTTGTTCCTTGGGAGAAGAGACCAGACCCACCTTACTCCAACCTCCTTTGAGAGAGTTGTCGAGAGCTAGAAGGTCTCCCCTCAGCCTCCTTTTCTCCTCATAAGACTTGTGCTCTAGACCCTTCCCCAGCTTTGTTGTCCTTCTCTGGACACGCTCCAGTCCTTCAATGTCCTTCTTGGAGTGAGGGGCCCAAAACTGAGGCCAGGATTTGAGGTGCAGCCTCCCCAGTGTCCAGTCCAAGGGGACAATCACTGCCCTAGTCCTGCTGGCCTCACTAGTGCTGATCCAAGCCTTCTTGGCCACTTGGGCACACACTGGCTCATCTTCAGCTGGTTGTAGACCAACCCCTCCCTGCCCCAGGTCCTTTTCTGCTAAGCAGTTTCCATCCAGTCTGCCCCCAGCCTGGTGCAGTGCAGGGGGTTGTTGTGACCCAATGGTTCTAATACTGATCTCACCTCTCCCGCCGCACCAAGCCCGCCACCATCAGAGGTACAGGAGCTGCTGGCAGGGCTACTGCAAATCTGTGACCCCTTCTCCTTTTGAGCACCTTCCTTATTAACTTCCCTGATTTGCTGTCTTTCCTTCGCAGGCACAAAAGGAAGTTGAAAGCCATCGTGGCTGGCTCCACTGGTGAGCAGTGTTGGGGGTTCACAGGGTGCACAAAGAACCTGGAGGGGGTACGCGGGGCGACACGAGGGATGTCAGCAGGGTGTGAATCAGAAGCGATCCTGCCCTGCAATGGTGGGAGGTTTTTCTCAGCATTCCAGCTCAACGTTATCAGCTGCATCCCAATGTGTTTCTCACGCCACTCGCACCTTTTTGATCACTGGGTTTCCCTCCCCAGTGAAGTGCCACCCCATGGTTTGCTGCTTAGCTTCCTCATAACCCCCACCCCTGGCTTTTGCAGGTAACAGAGGCTTCATGGACATCATGGACATGCCAAACACCAACAAGTACTCCTTCGATGGGTGAGTTCTCTTCTCCCAATGTTTGCCACCTCATAAAGGTGCTCCCAAGAGAGGGACATCTGTATTTTGCAGCCAGGGATGTGTGGGAGTTGGAGACAGAGGTGGAGACTCAATGCTTCTGTGCTCTGTTTAGGAATGCAGTCAGGAATGCCACATAGGGCATGATTCTGGCCCTGGTGCTTGCCTTGAGGGCTTTCAAAGCCAAAAGACCTTGTGACTCCATCTCAGCCAATACTGGCCAGGGTTGGGGGTAAGCGGAGGTGACAAGCAGGTGTCCAAACACATCTGAATCCATAGCAGCCAAATTCATACCTGCACAGGGCAGGAGGAGGCAGCACAACCTCAGCAGCTGGGGTCTGGATAGTGTTGTTAGGAATTCTAACAGGGGTTAGAATAACACCAAGCTGAGTGGTTAAATTCTGCTCCTCTGCTCTGCTCTGCTGAGAGCCCCCTGCAGGGCTGGGCCCAGCTCTGGAATCCTCAGCACAGCAGAGACAGGGACCTGGTGGAGCGGGGCCAGAGGAGGCCCCAGCAATGCTGGGAGGGCTGGAACCCCTCTGCTGGGAGGCCAGGCTGGGAGAGCTGGGGGTGTTCAGCCTGGAGAAGAGAAGGCTCTGCAGAGACCTTATTGTGGCCTTACATTACTTAAAAGGGGCCTGTCAGAAAGATGGGGAGGGACTGATTAATAGGTCTTGTGCTAGGACGAGGGGTGATGGTTTTAATCTAAAAGTGGGGAGATTCAGACTAGAGAGGAGGAAGACATTCCAACCCAAACCATTCTATGATTCTGTGCTGCTTGTGCTGAGGGCTGCTCCTCTCCCTTGGGCAGGGCCAACCCTGTGTGGCTAGACCCCTTCTGCAGGAATATGGAGTTGGCAGCGCAGGCAGAGCATGAGGATGACCTCCCGGAGAACCTGAGCGAGATCACTGACCTCTGGAACAGCCCTGCCCGCACCCATGTGAGGCATGACTCCCACCAAGACAGCTCCTGCCTGTTCCCAACACTCGAGCTGCCTCCTCAGCTGCTCTCTCCTCCCACAGGGGACCTTTGGAAGAGAACCGTCTGCAGCCAAGCCCGAGGATGACCGCTATCTTCGGGCAGCCATCCAGGAGTATGACAACATTGCCAAGCTGGGGCAGATCATGCGGGAGGGACCCATCAAGGTGAGTGATGAATGCTGCAAGCATCCTTCACCGAGGGGGTCTTCTCCTACTGCTACAGCTTCCAGGTTCATGGTTGCAGTGCCAGAGAGTGATGTTGCTCCAGAAAACGCTAGGATGAGGCCAGCCTCCCTCCAACCAAACGATCTCCCTTGTGTAACCCATCATCTCTTCCCCTCCGTCCAGGGCTCTCTCTTGAAGGTGGTCCTGGATGATTACATGCGCTTGAAAAAACTCTTTGCCCAGCGGATGGTGCATAAGGCCACCACCAGTCAGGGAGACCGCTCCTCGGTCTCGGAGGTAGATGGGTTGTGCGTGGGTGTGGGGAGAAGCTTGCTGTGCCCTCTGGGATGCAGTGTGTCTTCCCAATCCCTCAGGCTGTGGTCACTCCCCGCAGCCATGGTCCCCATCACACAGTTGTCTCCCCTTTCTCTGCTTGGTCAAAATAAGTCAGATGTTTCCTCTGAGCTTCAGCAGCACCGTGTCCCTCAGTCTCTCCCACCCCAGGGGAGGACACTCCTCTTTTTGGGGTGGGCTCTGTCCGTCACTTTCCTGTCTCTCTACTGAGACTGGCCAAGAACTTAGGTGTCTGCACACATGTGGGGACATCTTGCCTTCTCTCTGCTTCTCTCAGCTTATCAACCCAGCATGCTTTTGAGGCAAAAAGGCTGGGACAGAGGGGTTTGGTACAGGAGCACTGGCGTGAGGAGAAGCAGCTCCTCCTACAGCCTTCCCCCTCTTCATGGGGGGAAAATATGGGGCACACAGCACGGAGGAGAGCAGAGGGATGGGAGACATCTTTCAACCCTTCTGCCCACCATCCCATTCTCATCCTTATGCCCCTCCAGCCCACCCAGCCATCCCTTGACTCTTACCCTCATCTGCCTCAAGCCTCGCCACCCTCACACAACCCCAGATCCCAACGTGGGTCCAAAACCCCACCTTGGGTACAGTGGGGGCTGCTGCTGAACCCACCACCTAGCTGGCAGTCAATGCCTGAGCCAAGACACCCACATGACAAGCAAATGATCCGGCTGGAGACCATCATCGTGCTGGTGATCCTCATCACCACGCTCTGAGATTGCTTCAGAAGAGGAGGGTCCTGTCCCTCCAACTGGGCTCCAACATTGCAGGAGGTTTGGAGGTGGGGAAGCCAGGATCTGCTCTGGCCACGATGGTGATTCCCCAATCCATGGTCCTTTTGCAGCTGATCCAGAAGGAGCTGGAGGAGGAGGAGGAGGAGCACAGCCCCAGCCAGGGCAGCCTTCGCTTCCGACATAAGCAACCGGTGGAGCTGAAGGGTCCCGACGGCATCCACGTGGTGCATGGCAGCACAGGCACACTGCTCGCCTCTGACCTCAACAGCCTGCCTGAGGATGACCAGAAGGTGTTGGGTCGCTCGCTGGAGACTCTGACTGCCGACTGTGGGGGCTACAGCGACCACAATGCCCGCACCGAGTCGGCCAAGTCCACCCCTCTGCACAAGATGCGGGAGGTGATCATGGAGAGCCCACTGGAGATCACTGAGTTATGACGAGCAGTGCTGGTCGTGGTGCTCCTCTAGGCAAGCCGGGGCCGGCAGGGGTGAAACGTGGACTAGGGGGTACCCTGAGGCCAGGTCTTGGCCCCCTCTTCCCCTGCAGAAGGAGTCCAGGACAACCGGTGCAGTTTGCTCTGGAAGTCTCAGAAAGCTTGGCCTCAGGAAAGGGCTCTCAGGACCAATATGCTTTTACTTGCCTGTCATTTATCCATGAAAGCATTCATTTATTTATTTATTTTTTAATTTTTCTTACTTAAAAACAAAAAAGTTTGGTTGTGGGTGGGGTTTTTTTAAGATAAAAAGAAAAAGAAAAAACCTAAATAAATCCAATGAGTTCAGGCTGGACAGGGGTGAAGATGCAGCGAAGGTGAGGATGATGCACCACTGCAGTGTCCCCAGGAGCAGACTGGGAACCAGCAGCCATCACACCTCAACTACGGGCACGGGGAGAGCCAGGGCAGTGCGGAGAGAGGCCGAGTCTATTTGACATTAATGTCACCTTTCCAGCAAGGAAAGACTGAAGGAAAAAAGAACAAAACCAAAAACAAACCGAAGACGTTTCTCCATTTTGCTGGCTTTACTAAAACATGTCGCGACATCGAAAAAGAGGGACTGACAATAACTGGGGCTTCTAGATGTGGAGTGCTTGTGCGTGTCTTTTCTTGCCCTTCCCCCCCC
>WEIS01016384.1:220-11123 GCA_013389965.1 Todus mexicanus
TAAATACTACATGTAAAAGAAAAGCTTTTTTGGTTTTTTTTTGCTTACCAGCTGGAATTGATGCAGAGGAGGAGTTCTTCAGCTCATTTGCAGAGCTGCACTGATTAGTTTGTCAGAGTTCAATCGTGAATGTCATTCACATTCCTCTAACAGTGTTCTTATTCTCATTCACCGTTTACCCCATTCTCTTCTGATAAATTAAAAGATGGTGCTAAAGGGTCCCGTTTATCAACAAGATTTCTGTTTTAACTAAACAAGGGGCATTTTCACTAACCTAAGCATTAATTTTCCCACTTGCCATCTAGAAGAAAATAATGGACTAATGCACAACTCATCATCCATGAATTCATACTTATTGTTTAATTTCAAACTTGGTTTCATAATCTACATTAGCATCAAAACTAAAAAGCAAGAGTTCTGTGAAATAATGTATTTTTACATAGTTGTGTCCATGCACGAAATATCGACCATTCACAACAGTCAAGTCATGGAGCGTTGAAAAATTGGTTTCCTTGTGCTAAATAGCTGGTGCCATCACAGTGTGCTACATTCCAGGCCATATCCCAAACACCTGACGGGTTATCGCTGGTCAGTAGCTTGTCCTCCCATGGTATTTTCTTTTACCTTTTATGAAGGTAACTCAAGACTATCCCCTTAAGCATATTTTATAGTGAATAAAATTGACTACAGGATAGTCAGGGACTAGAGTATTTGTGCAACATCTCTGAATATTTCTTAATAGGTCTTAATACTTCTTTAGTAGTTCCTTATTAAGGCATGAAATAATTTGACACTTTGCCTGGTGATCAAACAACAGGAGATAACCTATGAAAACATCATTCTTGATTATTGCTACATTTCAGTGATACAGTTTTTAAGATTGCTTCAGAAATAAAACTTCCTTTGGGGAATTCAAAGTCAATCAGCTGCCAGTCATGTCTTACAGTAACTTAAGCCATGGAGTTAGTTCCTCTTAAAGGCTTGTATTTCATACTGTTGTCTCTTTCAGTTAAGTACATCCATCCAAAATGAATGCTCACCAGTTACTCAGCTGTTGAAAAGTAAGTGTAATGCAGATCAGATTTCTGTTAAAATTAACGTGGTTCAATATTTGCAGTATTTTGCAGTCAAATTATAGAGACAGCTGGAGGAGCTTATACCAAAAGGCCTTCAGATAGCTTTAGTTCTCGGGTGCAGTTTCTTCAGTGACATAATTTCAATTTATTTGAGCTAGTAATAACATTGCACCATATGATAGTGTGTTATGTGTTGGGCTTGATCTCCTTTATCTTAACAAATGTATAAGCACAAAGCACAGAAACCATAAGAAAAGGATAAAAGGGGATGATAGTTCACGAATTAGCAAGGTTTTGTAGTTAAGGCTATCTGGTTAGCTGTTTCACTATGCAGCCTACACATCCTCAGTGCGAAACTCCTAAGTAGTATCTGCTTTTTGACACAACTTAAAAATGTTGGCCTAAGTTATGTGAAGATTTCAGCCTACGTGTGGGTACGTAGCAAGCATGGCATGATATCTGAAAAACTGTTACTATTAAGTTGCACATTTTCTATATTGTGCTTTGTATGTTGGTAGTGGCAGCTTTTTGCATCGCCACATCACCTTCACTGTGTAGGTTAACAGAGCAGCTTTGGAGAAGCCAGGCAGAGGTGTGTGGCTCTTATGCCAAGACTTCTGATCATGCGCATTTCTGCAGATTTCAGAGGCTGGAATAGACTGAGGCTGGAATAGACCTCGGAGATCATCAAGTCCAGCATATAACCTAACACCACAACATCAACTAGACCATGCCACTAAGTGCCACATCCAGTCTTTCCTTAAACACCTTCAGGGATGGTGACACCACCACCTCCATGGCCAGTCCATTCCATCACCCTTTCCATGAGGAAGTGCTTCCTAACATCCAACCTAAACCTCCTGTGGTGCAGCTTCAGGCTGTGCCCTCTCGTCTTGTCACAAGTTGCCTGGGAAAGGAGCCCGGCCCCCACCTGACTACAACTTCCCTTCAAATAGTTGTAGAGAGTGATAAGGTCCCCCCTGAGTCTCCTCTTCTCCAGGAGAACCCAGAAAGCTCTGTAGATTTGCCGTCTTATCTGGTATTCAGAGGACAAGTCGTAGGCATGACTAATTTCATCATTTAAAGTAAAAATTTTGTGTCTTAACTTGTGTTCCACAATCCCAATGTTTGTCTCCATGGAGAAGGAGAACACAGCTGCAGGAGGCTGGTAGCATGACTCTGCTATTCGGGCTGAACCATTCCTTTCCACACCCACCGTAGATGCCGCACTTTGCTTCTCACAAGAGAATACGTTTAATAGTCTGTATTTCTCTTTGCCTTGTCTCAGGCAACAATTCTATAAGGATTTCTTTTCACAGACAAAATGTTTGCTTATGTTCAAAAGGCCTAAAACAATTTCTCCTTGGTTCTTCTTGGTTGTGTCATTGAATAGCCTTGTTTCACAGTGGTGCCTACACAATACCAGCATTACATATAACCCTGTGAACTCATTTAGGGAACATCTTGTTGAATGAGCTGGGATGTTTCTTTCATTCTCTGCTACAAGCCACTAAGAATAAATCCTATTAAAAGTAATGCAAATTGCTGTCATTAAGAAGATAATCCTGTTTGGCCTACATAGAGTTCACATTTTTCTCCAGCAAAACATTACAGATTCTTGGTGCATTCATCAAGAAGCACATAGACTATGCCAGTGTTGCTGATAAATAACGGTATCTTCTGTTTGTTATGTATATGCCCTGAAGTTATTGTTTTATGCAAAACGACTGTAAAACCTGGAGTCAACCCAGCAGAGTTTATAGGTGAGAGTTACCTGAAGCAAGAATCACTGATATCCTGTGCATCTGGTCTGACGCTGGCCTGAACAAATTTGCACACATTACCCACAATACCCAACAGCAATAATAAGTTAATTCTAATAATAAGTTATACTGCATATCATGCAGTCATTCATACAGAGATCTTGTCGATGGGGAAATGACAGCAGATCCTATGACAAAAGAATTTTAGGTTCTAAAACAATGATTATATGGAAGATAGCACAGCCTGTCTAAATGAAATCTGATAGACTGGCATCCCATAATCTCAATTCATGGTCCTAAAAATATCATGCTGTCCTTTCTGAAAGTAATGTAAGCCATCACATTAACTCACTCTGAATATTCTAATGGAGGGTTTAGCATGGAGATGGAATAGATTGAACAGGCAAATTATCTGCAAGTGCTTCAAACATCAGTTCGAAATTCATCATTTTTACCACGACATTCAGTTTTATTTGGAAACGGGGGTTTAGCTGATGCTCAATGCGCACTATTAAACAAAGAGTTGAAATATTATTATAAACGATCTGCGTAGTTTTCCACATGTGGTTCAAGATACTTTTGTACACATTCTTCCCCTCTTCAGGCTACAACATGTCTTGTCTTAGGAAAATGCCCGAGCTACTGGCCATAAGCATTTTTAGAATAAAGGAATTATTAAAATTCCTTGTCATAACAGGAAGAACTGTAAGAGTAGTGGGACCAAAGGGAGAGTGCACAGGCAAAACTAAGCATGGGTTCAAAAAGAGGATGTCATACTTGACCAACATATCCTTCCATAATCAGGTTACTGGCTTGGTAGATGAGGGGAGAGCAGTCAATGCTGTCTACCTGGACTTCAATAAGGCTGCCTCCCATAACATCTTGACAGGATTGGCTGGATGATAAGACAATCAGGTGAATTTAAAACTTCCTGTACAGCTAGGTCCGGAGGGTGGAGATTTGTGCTATGAAGTCTTGTTGGAGGCCAGTAGCTAGCAGTGTAGCCCAGGGGTTAATGCTGTGTACGATCCTGCTCAATAAGGTCTGGATGATAGGATAGAGTGTACCCTGAGCAAGTTTGCTGATGGTACAAAACTGAGAGGAGTGGCTGATACACCAGAGGGTTGTGTTTCCGTCCAGAGGGACCTTGACAGGCTGGGGAAATGGGGTGACAGGAATCCCCTGAAGTTCAACGAGGGAAAGTGCAAAGTCCTATACCTGGGGAGTAACAACGTCAGGCACAAGTACATGCTGGAGGATGACAAGCTGGAAAACAGAAAAGGACCTGGGTGACTTGGTGGACACCAAGTTGACCATGAGCCAGCTATGTGCCGTTATGGCAAAAGCTGATGGTATCCTGGGCTACATCAGGAGGAGTGTTACCATCAGGCTGAGGGAGGTGATCCTTCCCCTCGGCACTGGTAGGGCCACCCCTGGAGTACCATGTCCAGTTCTGGGCTCCTCGGTGTAAGAGACATGGGCATACTGGAAAGAGTCCAATGAAGGGCCACAAGGGTGATTAATGAAAAGCAGTATCTGTCCTGTGAGGGCAGACTGAGAGATCTCGGGCTGTTTAACCTGGAGAAGAGATGGCTTGAGGGGAATCTCATCAGTGTATAGAAATATCTGAAGGGAGGACATAATGAAGACAGAGCCTAGTTCGTTTTAGTGGTGGCCAGTGACAGAGCCAGAGTCATTGGGAACAAACTGAAATGCAGGAGCAGCAGGCTGAGCTTCATCTTATCTGAAAGTGACTGAGTTACTCAGTGAGACTGTGGAGTCTCTATATTCAAAAGCCATCTGGACACAGTACTATTCAACCTGATATATGCGGCCCTGCTTGAGCAGGGAGGTTGGACAAGGTAGTCTCCAGAGGTCCCTTCCAACCTCAACCATTCCGTGGTTCTGTGATTCTGTGAACCAGAATTCTATTATTACGGTCAGAGTTAGTCAAAGGAACAGAGCTGTGATGAATTCTGCAAAGTCTAAGTATTTTATCCAGTGACTGTGATGCTGGCAGTGTCACACTTCTTACTGGCTAGACAGAGGCAGTCCTAGAAGCACTGGGAAGCTCAGATTCATTTGACCAGCCTCCTACTAAAGCCGACACTGTCCATACCTGTACAGATCTCTGCCAAAAGGCCAAGTAAAAAATTTTACTTGTGAGTCATTTATTTATAGGACAGTGATAAACATCTGAGAATAATAGACATGAATTCATTAGCTTTCCATGCTGCGATGTGTGTTTCTTTAATGATGTCAGTTGTTAGAAATGTCAGTTTTCTTGTTTTCCTCGCGTTTTTTGTGTTTAACAGATGGTCACATCCTAAAGAACTGATCCTAAATGCTTCCATTTGTAGATGTAACCTCCATCATCACTGTCACCTTTTTCTTCCAGTGAGGCTCTTTTCAGACTTGGGGTCTCCACTCATAAAGTATTGTATATTTTTTGTTATGTTTTAGGGACAGAAAGAATTATTATTTTTTTCACAGTTGGTAATAATCTCTCAGTGTAGCAGATTTCAGTGTAGCTTGCCAATGTTTCCTACTGATTTCAAGTATCTGAAGTGATAACTCACCATTAATGATCTTTGACATTATTCCATGTCTACACCATTACAGCAGCAGTTGTTTCCATCAAGGAATATTTCTACTTATCATTTCCTTTTCAGTTAGTTCAGAGATATAAGAGGAGGTACGAAGCGCTGTCTCCATTCGAGATGGCAGTAATTTCAGATCCTATAGCATAGTTCTTTTGTTATTTTGTGGCATCCAAAAAAGCAACTTAAAACAAATAAGCAGCAAGGAAGAAGTCTCTATAAAAATTAATAACTCATAGCAAATTTATTTCTGGATATACTACATCAGAATAATAATTTGCATATTTTCTGCCAACTGCCATTTGCAAATCCCTAGGATGGTTTTCATCCAACTGTGATCATAACAAACCTTTCCATCTGTGTATTTTTCTATGAGAAATCTTCATCAGAATTGCTCCCAAAAGGCATTATGGGTTCAAAAATCTCAACATGGTTCCATCATTCTCAAAGGAAAAATGCTGCAGAATTTTTAAAAAAAGTTATAATCATTCCTTAGACTTGCTCAGCCATTCCAATGAACAGGTCAACTATAATTTTGCTTTGAAAGCTCTACAAAGTGTTTATTAGCAATAATACTTCATTAAGTCCTTCTAAAGTATGTTCACAATTTATGTGGAACATTTGTCACTTGAAATCTACTAAATCCCATGCAACTTTATAAACCAGGATGATTATTCTGAAAAATAATAATTCCATGTTTCTAGAAGTTTTCTATGATATATTCTGGAGGCTCCAAAAGTTCTCCCTAGAGAGTGGCAAATTAAACACATCAGTATTCCAGAAAATATGTTAAATTCATTTTACATGTGGGTAAAATGAGTCCATAAGAAAAAAAAGTGCCATTTATTAAAGTATTTCTTACTCCTGGAAATAGTTGCCTGTGGTGCTGGATACAGACATAACTTGACAAGTGATTTATAGCAAAGTCTCAGAGAAAATCCTTTTTAGAATGAGAAAAAAGATCCAGATATACCAAATCTCAGCTCTGTTTTAACCTTAAAATTATCGTTTGACTTTTATTGACGGAATGGGAACAGCTATAGTAAATTATCGCAGGAGTCTGTACGTAAAGGAAGGATCTTATAGTCTGCTTTGAAACAAAATTCTCTGTGAAATGAAATTCAGGGAAGTATTTCAATGCACGTCTGAACCCATCCTTGTTTACAGAAGTGATTTGCAAACGTGAATCTTTTGGGTTTCCCGGTTCAGTACACAATTCTCCTCTGTTCCAGAAACTTGCAAGTAAAGAGGTGAGTGGAACTAAGGGAATGAGAGTCTTTCCAAGAAACAGGAAGCCTTAGGAAAGGAGTAAAGATTACCTGAACAAAGTGTCACAGCTTCTTTTAAAATAAGCCATCTTTTACAGTAGGCCCTCTAATAAAAAATAGGCATTTTCCTGCTTTCAGACTGAAATAAACACGTCAAAAGGAAAACATTAAGCAAGTTTTAAACTTTAAGAGTGTGCCTAAGTGAGATGCTAATTAAAAAGGCCAGCAGAATCAAAGCTCAGTATGGGTAGGGAATTGCTCTTGCGGGCAGTAGGACTTCAGTGGAAGAATACAAGGACAAGACATGTGCTCTGAACCTGACAGGAATATTAATCTAAATGAGAGATCTGACTTAATGCTTTTATTTATTATTTTCTATGAAGTCAGCCAGGCAAGTATTTTCATACCAGATTTACCTTGCAAATCCGGTAAGACACATTTCTCATGTGAGGCAGCTTGCCAACAGTGGAGAACTAAGTACTGTGCCCTGTATCTAAAAGGCAAAAGAGGCACCGTACCAGCTAACATCAATTGGCACCAATATCACAGGAGAAAGAAAACAAGGCATCAAACGAGAAACAAATAAGCTTATCAGACATCATAGCACACTGCAATTTAAAGGGAGATGCTATCATTTTTGCCATGTGATAGAGGCACATCTATCTAGTCATGTGTTGATGAAGTGGCTGTGGAGAGAGGGAATGAAGGAGGCAGGGAACACATCATAGGCTGGCAAAACCATGAATTCACCATCCCACTCATGCGAGTGCTTGGAAAAGAGGCTGCAGGAATACCTTGTGGGCTAGGAAATCTGTTAGGCAAGCTGGATCCGTCTGATGGGTCATACTTTGGTAAAACTGAGCTGAACTATCAGAGAGTTTTAGAGAAAACAACTGAGAAGCCTACAGGTAGCATTGAGAAGTTATGCTTTTTTTTTTTTACATTTCAGCTCATCAGAGACAACACAGAAGCACCTCTTTGTTCTAACAGAGTAGCACAGCATTGAAGTCGTGTCCAAAACAACACTAAAATAAATTAATAAATCAAGAGGAAACTAGTCACACAGTCAGAAGGAATTTTCAGTGAACCTCAAAGAGAAGTTAAGATAGATAGTCTTCTGCACTTGGACACGGAAATCTGAGTTCTCAGCCCCCGCATTGATCTCCGGGATGATTTTGAGACCATCAGTTCACCACCTCATGCTTCTATTTCCCCAGCTTTAAAGCTCTGATAAAAATAGTTGTCTCACTTGTTAAGTACTTTTAAGATCTGATTTTACTGATAAACATCAAGGTGAATGTTTAAGAAGAGGAGATGCAAACAAGAGCTATATAATCTGTTGTTAAAATCTTTATTGGAAGATTAGAGTAGAGCAACTGTTCTACTGCTCTTTTAAGAAGACATTCAAAAGGTGAACCCAAGAATTACAGATCAATAAAAGTTGATCCAATTCAAGGTCATTCTAAATGCGAGAAGTAATTAAAACCAAAACAAAAGTAACCCCACTATGGTAGCAACAATACACTCCATCATAAAATAAATACCCTAAACACAAATAAGCAATATCATGCCTCTTAAATCTGAGAGACCTATTTTGTTTATGGATAAAATAAAGGAGATACTGTTATTTAAATGCTGATGAGTTTTACTGTGGTTTTCAACTATTGACTCTGGGAGAAGGAGTCAAGTTTTGAAAGTTCAAGGCACTTTAATCTGAATACTTCGGAATGTGAAGGAATAGGGACGGATTCTAGATTAGCTGGACCCATAGATTAGCTAGACCCATATAAGAGAAATGTCTATGTGTTCTGTTAAAACCATGTATTTTGAAGGGGGGGGGGGGGGTGAGGCAAAAACANNCTCTGGTGTGGAAAGGGCAGGGGAAGAGAAGAAAAGATAGCTTTCATTTTAAAAGGCATAGAAAATAGTAATTAACAATATTTCTAATCCGCATCCTTGGCTATCCTTCACAAAATACCAAGTGGAGATAAGGAGGATCAGAAACATGGTGACTGTTGGGAGAGAGGGGGATGACTGACTGGAGTCCTGTCCAGAGGGTTTTACAGAGAGGAAGGTCTAGGACAAACTTCACCTTTATTGCAAACATAAAAACACCTCACACACTGCTGAGTTGAAGTCCTTTAATTCAGATAGCCTACAGGCCACACTCATGAGCTACAATACTATAAGTGCTATATTGTCATCACAGGCAATGTCATAATTTCCTTTTGAACATTGTTACAGAGCTCATCAGTAAACCAGTTTAATTTCTAGTAATTTCTTTGATCAGTTCATAGTAAGCTGTACCTTTTAACGCTAAAACTTTCAAATGGTCGCAATAAATAGGCTGCAATTTTCTTTCAAGAGTTCATTTAATTATTTAGACTTGCAGAATTACAAGCAGTGCTATGCTGGTGAAATTTGGAAAGATACGGTTTTCACTCGTGGAAGAAATGTCTTAGGAGATTTTGCAAATACATTTCTGGGAACTGTGATTTGATTTAAAAGATATTTTACAGGGAGTGGGATGGGAGAGTGTGTTGGATGAGATGAATAATATGGATAGGATTATCACTGCACCAAACTGCAGTGGATTTCAAGGAGGAAGGTGATCCCCTGTAGCATATTTTATAGGAATGCTTTAATTAACTAAAGACTTTTCCCATGTCTAAGGTAATGCAGCAAGTAAACAGAGTGTAAATTTGGTCTTTACTCAGTATTTATACATGGGATTGGGCACTGTAATACAAATGAAGGAAAGGTTTGATTTGTGATTTTATATTGGTAGATCACAAATTCATAGAGCTCCTATGAGCAAAGAACCGTGATGATGACCAACTCCTAATAAATACCTAAATGTTCTTCGATGCACAGATTTTTGTTTCCTTAATAGGAATATTGTCAGACTAGGTTTCATTAGCCATGTTTACTTAGTTGATATCTTTGCTCATTAAAAAAAGGAGTTAATTAAATGAGTCCTAAATAGTGGGGAAAAAAAATATTTATGTGTCAAATAACAAAAAAGTCTGATTGGAGGGCTCCTATTTAGACAAGATATTGGCAATGAAAATAAATCCTATGCCTGCACAACCTTTTGCAAAGCATTTTTAAGGACAGTCTTAATGTTGCATTGAATAAAACATGCAGAGGAGCATGCAAACTCTTTGCTATGGTATTTTTTAATATCAGAATTTAGTGTAATTTTGAGACAGTTACGTTTCCCAAAGTCTGAAAAGGACGTGAATGTTTTAAGCCTAATCTTTGTGAGGCTTGGGACTCTGCCACAAAGCACGGGCCCATATCATTAAGAGAGCAGTTCTCAGCAAGAGACAGAAATAACAGCTCGCTTTCTCACTACAAAAGATGCTAAAGTACAGCCAATATTTTCTAGACTCTTTTAAAATCTTTTAAAAGAAATATATATGCTTATTTACCTCCAATGAGCTATGAAAAATCATGACCATTCTCTTACATTTTTAGAAGTAGTAGCATTCCAGGATGCTGTGGCTAAAGCACACTGATGCTGTCAGGAATTATTATATCAGTGGCTTAAAGATGTCAAAAAGTATCTCTTGGCTGATGGAAAGGGAATTTAGTGTGAGACATTTTCAAGACAGAAAATGACCACCTCTTCCTTCAATAAGAAAATGCTGAAAACTTGGGAATCCTTGATTAAATTAGCAGCTCATGGCAACGTGGCAAAGAGCTGGGCTACAGACAGATCCCTTTCTTAATAGAGAGATTTTTATTAATACAGATTGTGCCGTGTAGGAGAATGACAGAAGGGAGACCTTTGTTAAGGTTTATTTTATGTAACGGCATCTCACCCCTGGGAGCAGTGCTTATATGCAAATCGCACCCCCATGTGAGCAGCTCTCCTTGGTGGGGGATTGACTCTCCCAGCGATGGCAGGCAGTAGCTGTGCCACTATTCTCTGTGGGCTTCCAATGGGGGACAAAAGCTGTATTTTATCCAGGGTTTGTGGGAACCCTACAATAACACAGGGCATCTCTTATCCTCTGCCCCTCCTAAAATGACCAGTTTCCAGTAGAGGAGAGGGTAGGAAATGCAAACTGTGGTCTCAGGGTCCAAGATTTCTAACCCTCAGCAGTGCTTTCATCCACAGCAGACTTTCTTTGTCTTTCTCAAGACTACTTCAGTTTCATATTATTCTTTATTCTGTCATCTTCATTTGA
>WEIS01016386.1:0-14340 GCA_013389965.1 Todus mexicanus
TTGCATATGACTGCATGTGACTTTTAAAGAAAGATCAAGACAACAGCTTTATTAAAAATTCAAATGGAAAAGCATCCCTAAACGGCATAAGTTCATGTTTGAATTAATGGAGTACTGATACATGATTGACGAAAGTCTCAAGAACAACAGCAAAAGATTGTGTTTGTATCTGTAGTTTTCAGTGCAAACACAAGGAAAGGAGTTTGGTTTCTAGCAGAAGGTTCTGATCCAAATTATTTCTGGAATAACAAGATCGTACCTCTTCAAATAAAAAATACTTTATATATCATCTTTAAAAGATGGTGTTACTTAAAAATAAACATAACCATAAACCTGGTCTCCACATGAGATATCTTGCTTTTGTCTCTGTGGATTTTTTGTTTTGATTTTTAAATATATCTATTTAATTCCTATGGATGAAGAAGTTGAACTGTTTTGGAGTTGAAGTTGATAATAGGGATAGGGCTTATGTGTGTTGCCATGTTTTGTATATTGTCTGCTGTAAAAAGAATTGATTGTAAGTACAAATGGCTGTTGTGTGAATAAACTTTTCCTTATGTTCTGCAACATAGGCAGCATTCAAAAATGTTTGACAGATATTTTCTTAAACTTGGAGATCAAAAAACATAATAAAACCAGAGGCTGGGTAGGAGGAACAGAAGTATTTAAGCTGTTTCAGATGGGCTTTTTAGCATTTCCTCTTGGAGACCCTAAGCTTACAAAACAAGTGTCTTTAGAAACTGTTTCGAAAAGTATGAACCTTGATGAAGACATAGGGATAGTTACTGTCCAAAGA
Source organism: Todus mexicanus (assembly GCA_013389965.1). Lineage (NCBI taxonomy): Eukaryota > Metazoa > Chordata > Aves > Coraciiformes > Todidae > Todus > Todus mexicanus. The sequence continues at coordinate 797 of WEIS01016386.1, forward strand.
GTTTCTCTTTATGCACAATTGATACACTATGTAGGATTCACATTCTTTAAAAAAATATATTTGTTTGTTTTCAGTTGGTGTAGCTCTGCTTTAACCATATTTCTTTCAGTGAATGAATTTCCATCTATTTCTGACCAGCTGTTGGTTAAAATGCTGTGTAGCTGGCAGCATGCGTCTTAGGTGCTCTCTAGGTTGTTCAGCATGGTAGCCTGGATTTCTGATTCCTCTTCTGGTTAAACTAATAGAATTTTTGTGACTACTTTTTTGCCAAAGCAATTTTAAAGTGAATTGCACAAGCCCTGTGGTACTTGCACTTCAGGTTCAGCTCCTGTATGTTGCTGCACTTGTTGGGAGGTTGCAATTTTTCCTGATATTCAGAGGTAAATGAGTGGCTATTGTCATCACCCCCAAAATGCAATTCAGTAGCTGAACTGTTATTGAAGGTATAACACTGTATGATGTTTCAACATTATAGCAGAATTGACCAGAGGGAAAAAAAAAAAAAGTACTGAATGAAACAGTGAAGAAACTCTTGTGGTGAAGACCAAAGCATCTTCATGAATTCTGGACATAACAGTGTATATAAATAGTGCAAAGGAGTTGATGCTATCCTGCATGACTTCCTTGTCTCTAAATAGGAGAGACATGGATTTGATGGATTGGGCCACTTGGTGTATAAAAATTTATCTGTGTGGGTGCACTCAAAGAGTTGCAGTCAATGACTCAATGTCCAAGTGGAGATTGGTAATTAGTGGCGTTACTCAGGGGCTGGTAGTGGGACCAGTGCAGTTTAATGTCTTTGGCAACATGGATGGTGGAACCAAGCGCACCCTCTTTTGAGTTTGCTGATGACAGCAAGATACGAGGTGCAGTCGACACGCTGGAAGGAAGGGACCTCAATAAGCTTTAGAGGTGGGGCTGTGCCAACCTCATGGAGTTCAACAAGGCCACGTGCAAGGTCCTGCAACTGTGTTAGGGCAATCCCCAGTATCAATACAGACTGGGATAAGTGGATTGACAGCAGCCCTCTGGAGAAGGACCCGGGGGTGTTGGTGGATGAAAACCTCAATATGAGCCAGCAATGTGTGAGTGTAGCCCAGAAAGCTGTCGCATCCTGGGCTTCATCAAGAAAAATGTCCAGCAGGTCAAGAGAAGTGATTCTGCCCCTCTACTGTTCTCTGGTGAGACTCCACCTGGAGTACTGGGTCCAGCTATGATGCCCCCCAGGGTAAGACAGATAGGCAACCGCTTTAGTGAGTCAAGAGGAGGGCCATAAAGATGACCAGGGGGCTGGAGCAGCTCCCCCGTGAGGACAGGCTAAAACAGTTGGGGTTGATCAGCCTGGGGAAGAATGGGCTCCAGGGAGACCTCATAGTGGCCTTTCAGTACTTACAGGGAGCTTGTAGGAGAAAGATGGGGAGGGACTCTCTGATAAAGAGTTTAGTGATAAGATGAAGTGTAGTGGTTTTAAGCTGCAAGTGGGTAGATTTACTGTGAGGATGAGAGGGCACTGGAACAGGCTGCCTGCCCATAGAAGTTATAGATGCCCTGTCCCTGCAAGTGTTTAGGACCAGGTTGGATGAGGCTTTGAGCAATTTATCCAGCAGAAGGTGTCCTTGCACATGGCAAAGGGGTTGGAACCACATGATCTTTAAGGTCCCTTCCAGCCCAAACCATTCTTTGGTTCCATATTGGTTACCTGCAACTTTCTCACTTAGTCAAGAGACCACCCAGTGTGAAATAAACTCAAGTGAGCCTTCCACTGATTCATGTGTGCATTCTTAAGGAGGTAATGGGAATTATGGTTCATATTTTTATAGACTGGTATCTGACAGAGAATTGGAGATTATGCCAAGGAAGTTGTTTTGTAAAATAGAACAATGATCACTGAAGTTAAGTTACATTCATCTTCTGGAGTGAATTCGCTTCCTGCAAGTTGTTAATCTATGACTTCGTCCCTTAACTTTTAGAAAGTCACAAAAAATTCTTACATCAGTTTTCTTCAAACATACCTGCGTGAGGTCTTGTTGTCAGGTATTGCATGTGCAGTGAGAAGACAGGATTCCCTTTATCAGATTGGAATTAAGGTGGTTCGGTTTGTGGTGATTTGTTGGTTCGTTGCTTTTTTTCAAGAAGAGGGATGGGAAAAAGGTAATTATTAGTGATAAAATACATTGCATAGTTTTGGGTGTTTGACTTGTGAGTGGAATATATACCTGAAGAGTCTCCTGAAATATTCTCTGATATTCACAGAATTGCAGCATGTGATTATTTCTAGAGGAAAATAGCCAAAATAAACTGCCTTAGAAATATGTTATAAGTATAGTGCTGTATTATTATTAAATTTCTTTGCTCTTACCTTTCTGATCCAGTAACCTATGTAGGTCAGTGCATTATTTCTGCATTTTACCTACATTTTACAGGTAAAAGTTTATTAGTAAATCTAATGTAAATTACTCCAATTAAGCAACTTTTTCATAAGCTTCTTAGTGCAAGCTTGAAATACTGAGGTTGATGATACTGATTTACAGTAGCAGATTTCACTGTTCTGAGAGATATAAAGCTTACTGAATTCCTAGCATAGCACAGTGGGTAACCTTTAAAGACTGAGAAGTTTATTAATTCAGTTTGAGAGTTGTCAAACATCAGATTTGACAATGCTGAGGTTAAAAGAAAAATGCTTTAAAAACCCAAACAGTTTTTCTTTCTTCATTGTTCAAATTTATTTATAAAAATGACTGTTTCTTGTAGCTTGAAATATGAAGTCCTACAGATGATAGATGGTCTCATGGCTTGCTTTGATAAGTGTAAGGAAAGTATTAGTGAGTTTTCGTGCTCATTGCTCCTAGTAGCATATCCTTTTTTTTCCCCCTAATTTTAAGTTTCCCTTTTTCCTTTCTGCAGACTTCACTGGATCTAAGACAAATTGCCAATGAAGCCATCGCTGTTTAGCTTTTTGAATTAACAACTTGTTTGCTCATATAAGTATAGAACGTGTTCTGTAACTTCATCTTGCCCTGAAATTGAAAATAAAAGCATGCAGCTAGTGTTCATGAGAAGTAATCAATGAAATTTTTGAAAGAATATTCATGAGGTCTCTTAATTCAACCAGTTTTTTATTTGGGTGACTGGAGGCCATACTGTAAGAGTGCTAGTGTAGGACAACACTTTCTGTTTGGTCATATAAGAAAGAAACGTTTCTCAGAGCAACGCTGAAGTAGCTTATCTGAATATTAAAAGTATGTGAACTTCTTGAAGGTGTAATCTGTGCTATCACATTGCAGATGTGCCATATAAGCAGACATCTTCTGTTGCTGTAGCAGGGGCTGTGATTGGAGCAGTCCTTGCTCTTTTTATCATTACCATCTTTGTGACAGTGCTGCTGACCCCGAGGAAAAAAAGGCCATCCTATCTTGACAAAGTGTGAGTATGTGTTGGAATTTTTTTTTAATTGAAAGCAATGTGCAGAAAATATTTGTTCTGTGCAGGAATTGAAATGTATGCATTTCCTTAGCATCTGTTCAGCTGTCATAAATTGAGGGCTGTATTTTCAGAGTAGAGAAATGTAAAATCACTTGTATTTATGAAAAAGAAATGACAACTCAGAATGACTTCAAGAGTAATATGTCTCATCTTTTCAGAAGTTGTTTTGTTTTTAAAGAAAACTGCTCAACAATGGAACTGAGGGGCAGGGGAGAGGTCCGTCTCGACGGATGTCGCAGAATACTAATTTATCACAACTGTAGCTCTAACATGAGAGCAAATTGGTCATGTTTTGCAGAACTGTTAAGGTCCACTGAGATTTATCCTGATGTGTGTATAAAATGAAGCAAGCACGTGTGCTTAGAAATGACTGACTTCCATGCTTTCTGGAACATTGGTTGTTTTTCAAGTCTCTGGCACAGTCATGTGGTTTACTCTTTTAAGTATCCAATGTGGTCAAATTAAAACAAGCAAACAAATAAAGTGAAAGTATTTTTGTCGGTTAAAGTGGATATGCCTAGACCCTGTTTGGAACATATGTAAAAAGTGACAATAGCTATGAATATCTGTAAATAATTTTTTTCCACACATGCCATATACATTTAACACTTAAACTGAATGAGAAATGACAATGTCTGTCATGTCTGTATGTACTTAATGAGGAGTAGAATAAAATAGCTTAGTGTTTAGCATAAGTTTCAGCATTAGAATCTCCTGAGCTAGCAAGATGAATTAAGTAATTTCCTACACCTAATTTCCTACACCTAATTTCTACCATGGTTGGAAATACTGTTTTCTTGTTGGTTTCTTTTAAATTCTGTAGCTGGAGCGTACTTATATGAATAGTCTTAAACATTTTAATTATTTTACAACCATTTGCTTTCATTCAGAAAGTTACAATAGAAAGGCTTGTATGTAATAATTCATTGTAAGGCTTTCTTAAAGGGTTTTCAAGTAAATGCTGTAGTAGTAAATTTTGCTCAGGGTTTATCTCATAATCTAGAAATTATGATAGATACCAGTAGCCCTTAATCCTACTTAGTTGGAGTGTGTGTGAGGGGGGGGGTCGGTCTACTTAACCCTTTATAGGATAAATAACAAATCATAGTCAGTGCTTTTCTACAAAAAGCGTGTTTGATTTATTGCCAGTGGTAGATGTGTTTACAACGTTTATGTGTGTTATTGCTGGCTGAAAGGTACATGTCCGTGCATGTTGAGTGTTGGATGATTTGACAGCTAAAATAAATATCTGACCATTCAGTTGGACTTCACAAACATGGCATGTTGTATTTCATTGTTGCTTTACTACAGGATTGATCTTCCGCCCACTCATAAACCATCCTCGTGTGAGGAGAGACCTTTCTCTGTACCACAGAAAGAAGCTATGCTTCAGGTAAGTGGTTCTATATACCTTAAATTTAAGTAGGAAAAGTGTTAACTTTCTTTTATTATGTTCAGTTAGTCTGATTTTGCTTTCCTGGTAATATATGAAGTCTTTTGATTGTTGGCTCACAACAAAGAGGTTTCCTTACATATGTGATATGTGATGTCCTGGGTGTTAATAGTAATCCTCAAAGGGCAAGAAATTGATATAAGAATCCTTTTTGTAACTGTAATAGTGGTTAACAGACTCTGGACCTTTTGAAGTAGAAAAAGCTATAGTTGAAATTCTGTGGTGATTAAGAGAAGATACATAGCTTTATAAAGCAGTCTTTATTTGGGGATCAAATATACTAGCTAAATCTAACAAGAAACTTCAACATCATCGTCTTCCTTGGTAGTAACAACTGCCCTTCTTTTAAGCTGTGAAGGTTGGAATGGTGGAGATATATTGGAATTTGGGCTTTGGTATGGTTTTGATTCCTGATGAAGATCACTAAATCACTTCTAAATGCTTGCAATTACGTAACTTCTAACTTTGTCTTTCCTAAATTTATCAGCAGCAAAAGACTCTGTACTAATTCTGGGACAAGTACTTGAATTTTTAGCATGCTTTTAGGGATAGCATCATGTGATCTAAAAGTAATACTGTCCAAATAAGATAGCAATAGGCAATAAAGTTCCTTACTAGCACTTAGCGTTTGTGTAGGTGTAGTTTAATGCAAGATCACAGTAATAGTGCTGGAAAGCAAATTCTAGCAAATGAGACAGTTGAAATAATTGGGGAGCAAGGACTGCCCTTCATAGCTACAGCATATGTACTGGATTGGACTGCTTGTCCAGGTGAATTCAGAAGGCTTCTTTTACACTAGGCAACACAGAAAGGAGACCAGTTCATGGGAGACAGCTTCATTTAACAGCATTGATTGTAGCACTTCATATAATAAACCAATCTGATCATGTAAACTATAGATCCAGATTGTAATCTCTAAAATGTGGTATTTTTTTTAATAGATTAAATCCGTGGTTGATTTTTAGATTTCTGATTACACTGAAAAGTTTAATCACCTATGAGTGTTAATGAGAATTAGATCACAGTTGTTCTCAATGACATTTTTGTTCCATCTTCAGTACTTTGTATAAATAATGTGATTATAACCACTGATAATGCAGAATTAAAAGACTGAGGTAAATCAAGCAATCATTGTTTACAACAAATATTGTTTTTTCCAATACTCTGATGTACCTTTGCAACTTTAAGGACCCATAGAAGCCTTTATTCTCTGATAGAGAGAATCTTCATCCACTTTCTGTATAGCTTTTGGTGGGGTTCTTAGTAATGCGAAAAATATTCTTGTAAATTTTCTTAATGTCCTTTCTGATTACAAAAGCTCATCAAATATGAGTTACCAATAAAAGCTTTCTTCTTTCTTGTGAAACTAATGCATGAAAAGATTGTGTTTTACGAATCCTACACTGACTAGTACCTGCTAATATTGTTGCTGAATGAAGCAGGAAACTTTTTCTGAGATCCTTTGCTACTTTTAGTAGCAGCCTGATGAATATAATATTATGAAGGTATAAAGCATCTAGTTGGCAAAAGGCATAATAGCTTTTTGTTTTCTGATCTTTAAGGTAATGTAGCACCTAAGTGGCACAGAAGAAACAATGTTTTCTCTGTGCTCAGATTGGGCATCTGTGCTATGAAGTAACTTTTCTGCCACTGCAATACTCAAGAAATGCAGTAGCAATGAATCATGCTTCTGCTAGTACATTCCTATGCTCTATGTATTGTGACAAGATTATCTTACAGAATCAAAAGATACGGACTGTTGTGTTATTTGTGCATCCGTATTGCTACTAGATGGCAAAATGACAACAAAAGGAAGTGCAATCATCCTTTATATGGCTACTCATAGTGTATACCTTACTATTTTCCTTTTCAGAACTCTGCTATCTCTAAATTCTTTCTTGGGTTAGCTTACTGTGACTTCTGTTAGTGAATACTTAAGAAAATAATGAAGAAAAGCTGAAGCTGACTGTAGTCTTTGTTGAACATATAATAAAATGGTTTATGTAAATATATTTTGTTAATAGAGAAAAGAGCTGAAACAGACTGAATCAAATACTCATTTTCCTCAAGCTGTGTAAATATAGTTTTAAGTTGTTTGGGGAAAAGAAAGGACAGAGATCTAGTTTTTTTTCAGACTAGCTGTTAACTATGCTTCATTTTAAAATAATGAATGTTGGCATAACATTATTAGTGTACCTCTTTTTTTCTTCTCTGGAACTCCAAACTGAAAGAACTGGAGCTGGAGGCTGAGTCTTTGTAGTTGATACTACTTGTAGTTAACGTGTACTCTCTGTTCTGCTTGAGGCAGGAGCTTCTGCTTCATCTAATAGAAATAAGTACCAAAATAGTAGCTTTAGCTAAGAAGTGATTAGTTGCATTGTTTTGGTGTAATAAGCCAACACCTGAATAGTTGTAAAGAGGTAAAAGAAGCAAGTTAGCCGCCTGTCACTGTGTCTTGTCCTGTCTGACTAAAAGTCCATGCTGGCCACGTAGTTTATGTTCCTAATGCTCTTTGAACCGCTTTTTCTAGTCATAAATGAGAAGCATACTGATGAGCGTCATTGGATAGTTCAGAGGTAAGCTTCTGGTTACACAGAAAAGAACTGCAGGTGAAGTGTCACTGCATTGTCAACAGCAATAGACGATCAGATTCAAACTGAGTAGAAATTACAGGCTGCACAAAGGTGCAAGGTGAAGTTAAAGGAGAATGAACTTAAACGGCGTTTTCTGCCTACTCACAATAATAGGACTGAAAGTGGATTGATCCAGTATAAGCTGATGCTGGTTAGTTGTTATATACAATATGCAAATTCTTAATCATATCTATGGTGGATGTTTGAATCATGCACAGTAGCTCTTTAATCTTATGAAGTATTTCAGTTACAACTGAATAAGCTGAAATTCTCCTGTTTGTTTCCCAGCAGTCAATATTTAAGTAGATTTTACCCCTATCTGAGTAGACGGTTATTGGTATTAAAATTAAGGGAGATGTTGTAGACATTTGATAATACTGGAGAGCCAGTGTCTTTCATAGTTAGTCTTTCAAACTTAGAAGCTTTAAGTACACTTCAAGTATACTTTAGTGTTTACATGCTAATATTAAATAATAAGCTACATGTATGTAGAAGTACTATGTAACTGGGTACTCATAATAATTTCTCTGTACTGGTATTTGCAGGTACTCATTTATGTGTTCATGTGAATCACTTAAGGCTTGTGAAGAACCAGTTTGGGTTTGGCCCTAAAAGTGAGGCAGAAGTACAAAGTGTAGGAATATTCAAGTGGGACAAAGAAAAAATGGCAGTGTAAATAGTTTTATTTACTGTAATGATTATAGATTCATCTTTATCAACTTTTTCTAGCAACAAAACTGTTGCTTTTGTTTGGGTAGGTTTTTAATAATCATTGTTATGGAAATACTATTCTGTTACGCAAGTATTTTTTTGCATGTAATGTGAAAGAACAGCAAGCAGCCTGACGATTAGGTTCTTGGTGAGAGAGGGATCTCTGCTTGGCAACTGCGTTTTGAGGCGGATCAAGAGGAAGCTGAGCAATGGAAGAATTCTAGAGTCTCAAAGAGAGATTTCTGTTGTGTAACATTTATAAAAGGCAAAGGAGAGGGGGCACTAATTCAGGCAATCCCGTGAATCATTGGACCTAGTTTCACTGTATTTCAAAGAATGTATCTCTAAGAAGCAAAACTGATTTACTTACTGACTGAGATGGATGGTCTTTGACATTGTAAAAGATCTGAAATTATGTCTAGCTTGACAGGTGCTTCAGAAGGAAAGAGTGAAAAAAGGTTGTTTTGTGTAATGCAATGCATGAGTGTTCAGAGTTCTTGAAATATTCAGAAACTAATAGGGCTTTTGTGTAGCAACAGAAATAAAAGTGGAGAAGTGAAATGCACCCCAGGAGGTAATTCTAGCCATGAGAAGAGACTGACTTGAGAGTTCCTCCTTTTAAGAATACCTCCTGTAATCATGAGCCAAGCAACCCTGACAAGTGCTAAAGCTCTTCAATGGTAATATTTGTATTCTTATTTAAAACAGGAAAGAAGGTTGTGAAATTGTATTAGCACAATTAAAAGCGTATGACACCATTTACTGAATGACAGTGTTTCTGGATGTCATAGTTTGTGGTCAGGGCACCCGCAGATCTGCAACAGAACACTCTCTCCCCCTCCCCACACAAAAAGGGAAGAAATGAAAATAAAGGAGAGAGACTTATAGATAGGATAGCAAACTAGAACAGCTTTACTGAAAAATGAAAATAATAACAACAGTAATAATGAGAAAGTAAATATATACAAATATGTACAAAAAACACTACCAAATGCAACACACATACACCCCCACACACACCCCTGATGGTAAATACGTCACTGTCGCCACTGATGCTGTGGAAAGGCCCAGCAGCGGATGGGAACCAGGAGCTGGATTCAGGGATGCAACCAGAACCTGGGGCCCAGCTGAAGCCAGGGGCTGAGACCGGGGCCGGAGTCCTCAGGATAAGCTGAAGCTGCCAAAGCCAAACCGAGCAAGGAAGAGTCCCAGAGCTGAGAGTGCAGCTTGATCTGAGAAGAGAGCTGGAAGAAGAAGGGCAAAAAGGCACAAAAGGGGCAAAATGGGCCAAATGGGCCTCATGATCTCTCAACTTTATACCGAATATGATGTATATGGCATGGAACACCTCGCTGGCTAATTTAGGGTCGCTTGTCCTGTTCACTCCTCCCTGAAAGTGCAGCCTTTACTTTTCTGCACCCTGCAATGTGGTACACAAGATCTAGTAGTGGCCTTGGTTTGCATACCAATCCTTGGTACTAACTATAAACATGGAGAGTTATCACTGCTAGAAGCAGACTCTGTCTGTAAAACATGCTGCTAACTTTCAGACAGTGCAGTTAGTAAGAAGATACTTAGCTGAAAAGTAAAAATCGCTGAACAGAATTGTTCTGTTCTAACCAGGACACTGGATCAGTATGAGAAGATCCCCCATAGTACTCTTAAACCTAGCATAATATTCATTTATAGATTATTGCTCTCCTGCACTCTTCTAGTTCTTTTCCTAATAGTCTTAATACAAGTGGGAACATCTCTTCCTTGATAGAAAAGGAAGCATTATTGTAGTAATTTGCCTTAGACTGAACAGCTGTTTAGGCAAACAAGATTGAATGGAAGCAAGCAAAACGTGCATAGATAAACTCATCAATATATTGATAAAGGATTGTACAATGCAAAGAAAACATTAAGCAGATAAGGGCTAGAATGAGGCATGAACCTTTTATCAGTGGATGTTTTTGTAATGGGATTTCCAAACTGGAAGGGATGAGAAAAGGAAATATGAAGATGTTGGTGAGATAATTGATGTAGGCTTTTAAAGGACTGTTAGAGAGAGAACTTGTTTAAAGTAAAGCTCAATGCTTTTATTAAACTCTACAAAATGGTAAGACAATGCAAACTATTTTAAGTATCAAAGCACAAAATCCTCAATACTTTGTGTCTTCATGCATGGAGACATTGTAGCTCAGCACCATTTTTCTATGACAGAACTTGATAATTTTGGTTCTATCCCTTGCTCCATGTCAGTAAAAGGTACAGCTCCTTTCTCTAGCAAAGGTGTTATGTTTTCATGCCATGTGAGATGATTTTGTTTGTCTCTAGTTTTAAATGAATAAATGAATGCACTGGAATTTCCCGTCCCACTGTTTGTCTAAATAATGTCTAAGTCCACTGTTGGAAGAAATTTGTGAGCAGGCAGATTGGTTTTTTTCCTCACAAAACATGAGCCTTTGATGATGATGTGAGGGTTCCTGTTCGCCACGTTTCACCTTCTTGTGTGCTGAATTATGCTCTTAGCTCAGGTATGAGAGAGTAATGTCTTTTAATTTTATTCTCCATGAGCAGTACTTCACTTATATTATTATTGATAGTTAAACTGATATTTAGATAAAGAATAATTATCCAAAAATTATACCAGTAGATCTGAAATGGAATATTGATGTATCAGCACTGTTTTTCCTTAGGTCTGAATGTCACTTGAGGTATGGTAGAGTGAGTTGACTGGTGGAAAAGGACAAATAATTGATTTCTTACCACACACGTGTTAACGAATTCTGTGGTATCTCTGTGGCAGTTTGTTTCTGCTCAGTGTGAATAGGTATATTTTGAAGAATCCATAGGGATAACACATATTCATATATTAAATGTCAGCTTTTCAACCAGACAGGAAAAGAAACAATTTATTAAACTCAAAGCAAACAGAAATCAGTGTTCTTTCTGTAATTATTGTATTGGTTCTTGATGATTTCATAAATGTATCAAGTCATTTACTACAATATTAGTTCAGTACATGTAGACCTCTGTTTATATTGAAGATTTAACCAATAGGGATTTTCAGATGCCTGGACGTGTTCCTGTGCAACCTGTTGTAGGTGACTCTGCTTTGGTAGGGAGATTGGACTTGATGAACTCCAGAGGTCCTTTCCAACCCCTAACATTCTATAAATCCATGATAATATCTAATAGTCGGGAAAAGATTGGTTTATGTTTGTCTTGAATGAGATTTCAAACTGTTATTTAATCACACTTTTTTGCTGCTAAACAGGAAGGGGGAAAAATTCCAAGTCTCTAAGGTCTCATTTGTATGAAGATCTAGAATGGACAGCTAGTTATAGTTGTTCTTCTATTTTCTCCCCGTAGTGCCATTAGGCACTAGTGTAACTGTAAAAATATTGAGTTTAAGCTATTTTTCAGTGAAGTGTTACTTCCCAAAAAGGTTCAAATAACAGATAAAGTGATTTGTGAGCTCAGTCAGTTGTAGGAACGTTCTTACTCATGAGGAAGTTTGTTTAGTTGTGGTAAATCTTTCCTGGAAAATGTATCTTTATTTGCAGAAATGCAAATATATAATTACTTGTTAAAAACTAAGCTTAAAAAGAAAAAGTGCAAGGTTTAGATATTCTTTACCACTTTTGATAGAGCTCAAACCCATAAATGTCTAACAACATGTATTCACTTTTAGTAAATTCCTTTTCAGTTAAATAATTTTGTGCAATTTCAGACTCAGCATTTATCCATATGATCTTTGTGAAAGCTTTATAACTGATCGTGGATTTTACTTTGTTTTTAACCTTATCTAAAATCAATGTCTTGTTAAAATAAAGCTTTTTAATCTTTCTCAAACATGCTTATGCTTAAATAAAAAAGTCAAAATGAAATGTCAACTTGAAGTGTTATTTACAGAATAGCATCTTTTTTTTTTTCTGCCAGAAATTAGCTTGTGAGAAATATTCTAAAAGGTAGTCAGTTAAGACACTTCATAAGGCAGTTTATTTTGTAATGACTAGCATTTTTGACTAAACCAAACGTGTTCTGCAGTGTTAAATTTTGACTTGTTTCCACTGTAACTTTTATTGTTTCAGAAAGAACATTTTGCTTTGCAAAGCCAGTACAGAGAGAGAGATGCTGGAAACTTGCACATGGTAAATAATAAGATGGCTTCAATTTCTTATTGAAGCTTTAATTTCATCTTATTCCTTGAAATAGGCTTATAAGGATGTTTTTCATGGTGAACAAAATATTTGTCCATCCTAGTTAATAATTGTTGAATGTGTGGGTTTGCTATCCATGAAGTGTAAAGTGTCAGTGTCATATTAATATCTTGTATTTCCTAGATAGTTTTGCTTACTCACTTAAGTACATAAACACTGTAGCTTTGGAGTTTTTATTGCATAAGAAAATTAAGCGCAGGAGTACTGACAGAGATTTTCATAGTTTGTGATTTGTTTTTTAGATTTATTGAGCCTTAAAACGTAACTTCCTTTGAAACAAAAGTTTGAGGTTAACTGACTAGTTACTAACACTTCTGTCATGTCTGTAAGTGATTGGAATTTTATATTCATGTTTCTGGATTGGTAGGACTATTTTGGAGACCATGCAGCTTTTATTTTGCTTAAGGCTTTAACAGAAATAGGAATTGCAGGTGCTATACATGAGTGATGAAACTGATTACTGCTTCTGTACATTTAGAAAGCCGTGAATGGAAGGCAACTTACTTGTGAGGTTGAAGAGCCACAGGAACAAGATGATCTTCAGCATATGTATCCTGTTTATCCGCGGACATACTACAAAAATTGGAGCAGCAGATACCCACAAAACTCAGGACCTGGCAGAGTCTACATCAATCCAAGGGAGCACTATGTGTGATTCTGTACACAGATGTCTTAACCTGAGGGGTTTAATACCTTTTGGCTGTATGACCAATATGTCTCATTTTCTTTCTTCTTTAAAATCATTTGTCTCTTTTCCTGTGGGGAAAAAAAAACATACGTGGAGAATTTTATAGAGGTAAACCTTATGGAATTTAAGACTTAACTGGCTTCTAGTCTTTGATGTGTAATTGGTTTTGTAGTTATATCAACCTGCTGAAAGAGGAGAGTCATATAGCTTTATTAACCTTCATAGATGTATAAATTAGATTACTTCATTGACACATGCCAAAATGTAGATAAGCTATTCCCCTGGTTATTTCTGGAAACATTTTCTCCCTGAATGGATATTTTACAGTAACCTTAACTACGTAAAAGTGAGCAAGTATGAGCAAGATG